>BHDV01071235.1:135880-150911 GCA_005406045.1 Adoxophyes honmai
AGTGGCCAGAAGACGGGCGCGCTCCGCCGGACTGGAGGCTGAGCTTAGTAAATTATTCCGCACCAGTTGGCAGAGCGGCTCATCCTACTGCTTTTGTGAGCAGCGATTAACAGGCGCGGCTGACCCTGGGCAAGCCAAAGACCATACATTTTCGGCCTCTGTGCAGTGAGCAACCTCTAGGACTCCCAGTGAAGGAGCTAAAATATCACCTATCTAAATTTTGTATTCATAAAACACTTCTTGTTACAGAACCTTTCTTTTCCTTCAACTTCTCATCATCTGTCTTACGCTTACGACGAGACGCAAAACTACAATTGCTAAAAGCTACCCGAAGTTCGAATATCGTTTCGTTAGATATCTTGTGTTGTTTGCGGATACAGGCGTGACGATAATATGACATGTCGGTTTCTATTTTGAGCGTTACAATCTTGTGACTGACGTAATCAGAAACGTGAATTAACAGTATGGTCCTAAACTCGTTTTTGTTTAAGTTTTTGCATTAAAATCGTCATTTTTAGGGGTAGCGCAGATGACAGACTTTTTGTGCGATCGAGTCTGCGGCGCACAAAAAGTCTGCATGGATTGTACGCATTGTGGGCCAGACTTTTTGCGCGTAGTGTGCGTTACTGCATATAATTCCATAGGTTCTATTTTCACAGACTAAAAAGTCCGTCGCGGATAGTCTGTCGTCTGCGCAGGGCCTTAAACTCATTCATGTCATACTAACAAAGAATTAAAACGTAGGTAAAGTGTTTTTTCAAGTGATCTTCTGCTTTTAAGCAATAAAAACGTCTATTTGAACTTTCTACCAACAACTTTAAGCAACAATGACACAATGGAGGCATTCTGAAATGACCAAGCCTCTGACTTCCTGTGGGATCCTAAAAACCTGACAAACAATTTAATTGACACCTCAGTGTATCCTGACAATAACATACATCCTGACCGCTCTTTTGTATGTTTGCGGACAAAATGATGGGCCACGCTTCCAGAGAATTGGCCGCGCCGTGGAGAATTGGTAAGGCGCCATGAAAAGACATAGTTCTTACACATACATACATACATATAATCACGGCTATGTTCTGAAATGGGGTAGGCAGAGCACACGAAACGTGAAATAGACGTGACCATGATTATGACTACTTCAAGTTTCGCAGCCACTTCTAGCATCATTTTGGGTTTGTAAACAGATGTAAGAGGTAGAATAGTGACAGGTTGCTATCCTGTCGCCTAAAACATACCTAAACTTATTTCCTTGGTCTCCTCTTACGACATCCACGGAAGAAAAAATAAATTAAGAATAGTAAATTTAAAAATACTTAAATCTAACGGAATATAGAACGTGAGTTTACAAACACCACAATAGCATTAATACATTTCAACTAAGTTTAGCAAGTAAAGTCACAAATAAGCGTTTTAAAGCGCCTAATACAAACTTATCGTTATAGTCGAAACCGGCGCTAGTAATCACAATCATTAGAATTGACGCTTCTAAAATATAGCAACTTTGCAAAATTCTTAACGAAACCCTCGTATAATTAATATTTTATATGTTTTCATGTGTTTTGCAGTTATTTTATTTAGTTTGAAACTGTGGTCAGGTTTATTTGTAACTACTGCCACATTTGTCCACCCGCAAAGTTAAGTTGGTAATGTTTTAATACACCATCCCGCCCGTTAACCATAAAGCTGAGTATTTCCTGCAAACGTGACTTTGGCTTAGCGTTGGAAATAGATTGGTCGTACTGAGAAATTTAGAAACGTTACAACTGTGGTTGGATGAAATTCAATGATTTCAATGTGTAAAGATTTTTCTAACTTTTTTTTATAAATACTTAAAAAATAGACTCAAACAAAAATCTTACTGTTAATTTATAACGTACTCGTAATTATATAAAATTATACAAATCCTCCTAATTATACAAAATTATAGCTGAAGATTAGAATAATAAATCATTTATGGTAGAAATTAAGAACGTCAGCTGACCACCCAAAAACTTTCCTGAGATGTCATTTGGGATTTGGGACCGGATTTCATGTTGCCGCGAAATATTAACAAAAAATATAAATTGCCGTTTTTGCAGTTACAAACCTAAATTCCTGAATACGTAATAATACCTACTTTACAATCTGTATCGGAATTCGACATTTTATTGCAATGTACCTGTCCGAAACTGCAAGGCGGCAAAAACGGATGTTCTTGTTAGAAAAAACATATGTTTCTCGGAAGAAAAAACCTATCGCCGTAATCTGCTACGGTCATTGAAAAAAAAGCTTATCTGTCAAGTGGTATAACAACAAACGAAACGCTACATTAAGTTTTCTACTCTATTTATGTGGCGTTAGAGTTTAAAAGAAAGTCTCTCTGCTACTTAACTATGGTTGGACGCAAAAGCGCGCGAAACCGACGTCCGTTGCGGTACCGTTGTAGGCGTTGGATTTCAAATCTGGAATGTGAATGTGTAATCCCGATCGACTCTCCCGCCAAGTGCAAATTTATGCGTCGTTTAATATTATTTATTAGCGTTTAAATTAGGATGTTAAATAGATCAAAACCAAGACGTTTATGATCATTAATCATTTATTATTTTTGAGTTAAACTTTTTAATACTGGCACGATAGAAATCAAACCTGTAAGTAGTTGAAAGAATTTTAAAATAACATTTGAATTAAAAAGAAACTCGGAAGTTTTTAAGAATTGTCTCAAAGAGTAATCAAGTGTGTAGACCGGACACTTGTTTGTTTAACTAAGACGTACCGTAAGTTAAGTGTACAAAATGTACCTAGATAGTAGGTACTTATTAATAGCTCATTCCTATTTTTTTCTGAATGACAGGAACCACGATTCCAAGTGACAATCAGCGTAACATCGCGCATCAAAACAGGGTGCAATAATCTTTTGTTCTGTATTATTTCACCGACAAACAAGCTCGGAGCTCAGATAATGTTTCTAGTTACCGTACTGTTTTTATCTCCTAATTATCTTTTTGTTTGGTCAACAATGGACGTCTCGGACAGTTTTGGAGTTAGAAGTTTGAAGAAACAGCTGTTTATGAGATGATTGCGACCCGTCCCGGCTTTACTTTCGACTGAATACATTTCTCAAGAAAATATGACCGTAATGCAAAAACTTGAAAGGTTTTTTAGTATTTATGGTGTTGCTAAAGATTTTACCTTTTTATTTAATAACTTCAAACGACAAATGCAAATGTCCCATGGGACATAAACGCGTTACCAATGCCGTGTGCTGTCGGGATAGAATAACACCTCTCCATTTCTTTCGTGGATGTAAGAGGCGACTAAGGAAATAGGTTTAGGACTTGTACTATTATCTATTCTGTGGTTTTGGTACCTATGTTTTAGGCGACAACAACCTGTCATCATTCTACCTCGTCCATCTTTACAAACCTAAAACTATGCCAGAAGTGGCTGCTAAGCGTGTTATAGTCATAATCATGGTTTTATCTATGTCCCGTTTTGTATGCTCTGCCCCGTTTGGGAACATAGGCGTGATTGTATGTATGTATGTATGGCTTTGTTGGCAGGAACAGGACGCTGTATTCGCACTCCAACGCTCCATAGATTAGCACTTACAAAGCACTTGCTCAAATAGCACATCCTTACAAATATTAGTTCCCATTTCCACCATGGGAAGATGAGATTTCTTGCTAAGTCTAGTTGGCTGTTTCCTTTGCGATCTTTAGTAAACAGCTGCGCTTTGCTTTACGGGCGTTGGAGGCGGAAACTGTATTTATACTTTGGTAAATGGTATGCGAAAAGAGTTTTGTTGCATAATGACTTGTCTGTGAGGTTATTGTTGATCTTAATCAGTATCATTAATAAGTTTTCAGCATAGAGGACAGACCCACTAAAGAAACAATGTTGGCCATCTAGGCCCGCAAGAATTTAGTGGTTTGTCAAATTGTCACTTACTAACGTCACGTTACTGTCACAGAAACTGTACAGAACCTCTAGTGTAATGAAAACGATTATGCAGTCGTTAACGAATTCGTTTGCGAGTAATCGCAAAATTGTATGGAAACTGTGACAGCGCCGCCAGCGGAACGTTTGCACAACTGCACGTCTCCATACAATTCCGTGATAACTCGCAAGCGAATTCGTTAACGAGTTCTTCGTCGTTTTCATTACACTAGGCGTACAGAGCCAAGTAGAGAAAAAAGGCACTAGTGTTACGCGCGATCTTGGGCCGGAAAATAAGAGATCCTCTAGTCACTAGAGTCTAGTGGGTCTGTCATCTATAGTTTCCGGTGACCATACTGGAGAATGATATAGTCCTCGGCATTCAACATGGCAAGATTTCGGAGACTGTAACAGTACATCTAGTGTCATTAATCAATTCGGTCAAAAACGAGTCGATCGCGGTTGCGTTAGGGTCTCATCAAACCAGTCGACGCCTTTTCGGCAAAATGCCGGTAGAAAAAGCTTTATGTCAAGATGTCAACGCAATAAGGGCGAACAGACGTGAATTGGCTCGGCCATTCTCGGTCGAACGAGCCGAGCAGATTGAAGTCTTGTTCGCCCTTATTGCGTTGACATAAAGCTTTTCCTACCCGCATTTTGCCGAAAAGGCGTCCACTAATGTGGGGAGACCATTAAGAATTAAGATGCATCAATTTCCAATTTGTATGGAAACCGAGGGAGCGCCTCCAAGCGGCTCGTTTGCACAACTATCGCGAAAAACCTAGATTTTTATTTGAAAAGCGAGTGACGTCTTCAATGGAATTTCAATCGAACGCTAGTGTTGCCAAAGCAATATGTGTTTTTTACGGAGCACACGAAGATAGATTTCATTTCACCCAGAAAATAATAAATTCTATAGTAGTATCGTGAAAGAAAAGTTCTTAATACATCTTATAATGGCTCACGATCAATTGTGGAAGTAAATTCTTCATACAAACGTTCACGTCGTCCCTACTTCCAAGACACTATTGAAGAAGAGAAACCAAATTCAACAATCAAGGATCCAAACAAGGAAGCATACTTAGCGTTTATACAGGGTATATTAGTTAAAAGCGTTTGATGTCTCTTTCGCTAGCGACTGGTTAATGGGTCATTTATCAGTTTGGGAATGTTACATAAACATAAACGTCACGCCTTATTTCTGAGGGGTAGGCAGAGACAACAGAGCGCCATTCGCTCCTATTCAGGCACACTTCTCTCGCTTCACTCACATTCATCGTTCTCGTCATACACGGTCGTCGGTTTCGGGATTGATTCCTTTTTCGTCACATTCCTTTTTCGTCATATTCCGTTTTCGCCATATTCTTGTTTCGGCACATTTTTGTAAATAAGTTATACTATGAAATACTAGTCTTTTGTCTTCTATTTTTATGATTAAAATATAATATTTTACTAATAAATATTATTCTATTTTATTACGCTAGCAAAGACACAAGTATTTCGTAGTATAACTAATTTAAAAAAATGTGCCGAAACAAGAATATGGCGAAAACGGAATATGACGAAAAAGGAATGTGACGAAAAAGGAATCAATCGGTTTCGGGTATTCCTAATTTGGCCTCTCATTAGAACATCGTTGATCTCGTTGATATACGTTCTTCGAGGGTGTCGTCGAGCAACTTGCCCTAACACACTTCTCTTGTAAAGTTTACACAGCCTCCAGGAATCTTGGAGTAGGTACTAATATAGGTAGCAGCAGGCGACACACAAAATCGCGGCTTGCCGCAATATCATGCTGGGTGCGGCCCTTTTGGTTCTATTTGGCACGGAGTAGTGCAGTTTTTATTTATTTTCTATGTCATGTTTAATAACGAAGTTGATATTTATTTATTTATTTAGGCTTAAGTAAATGTTTTATTTGTGTCAAATTTATATCAATAAATGTCTTTCTTTCTTTCTATAGCCCTAACCTCACAGAAAATCATGGCGTTTACGTTTTAGTTTTAAAGCTATTTAGAACGATTTCAGGTTAAATAGGTAACTTTTATTGGTATAATAGTGACAGATTGCTAGCCTTTAATCTTATCTGTGGTCACCTCTTGGATGTCCCACGTGAGAAATAGAGGTTCCAAGCACACACTAAACACACGACTAAAGGACACCACACGGACAAATAATGGTAATGAACATAATTTCTGATCGTAACTCAATCGACAGTAAAACTGCACGAAAATTAACGATTTATAAAGCGTAGGTACATCACTTCTTTTGGAATCCTGGATGTCGATCGTGTGAAAATATCATCACAAACCATTATCAACCGTAATTGTATTGACATTGCGTTTAAAACAGGTTACGCTGCATTTGAATACCTGTTTCCTGACCGGCAATGACCTCTTAAAAAGCGCGGGAAAACTCTACGCGTACGACGGAGTCTTCAATGTAATTTCAAACTTACACCTGAAGCTTAAAGTCGATTTTAGTGTTACTAACATTTGACAGCTAGCGTCTTAAAAACGGTTGAATGTGATCCAATTTTGAATTTGGAAAACAGCTTTCTTAATTACGTTTCGTTATTTTTTGACAATTTAAATACTGAATGAGGAGAAAAATAGGAAATTACAAGTCTTGGATTACTAGTCTTTTAGAACGCCTTGGTCTTCGACATCGATGACATATCCGGAAAAAGCTCGTTCAGCAGGTGCTAAACTACAATAATTAAGTCTTGCTTATTGTTAAAATACTCGAACAAATTGCCAGTTTAAGTCTGACGAATTGGTTTATAAATAAAAAAAATGAAGTTGGTACCTATGTCTCTGTCCACATGTAGATATAGGCATCAATAAGCCATTTTTTTCTAAATGGAAAAGTAATTAAGTATACTATTATTATACGTATCTACTAGCTTAAAAGTGTAAGTTAAGTATGGCTGGAACTTCAATAAATACTCGTACACGATCTACTTCCTTAAGTTGTTAAAAACTTATTTTGAAGTTTCTTAAATTTGAAACCACTGAGGATCTTTGACGTATGACTCGCAAGCCTATTCGTTATTAAAAAAAGTCGCTCAAGCTCCAAGACTTCATTCTACCAACTTACTTGATCAGCTGGTTAAGGCGCCACTCTCATGTGAATCTAATAGGCTTAGTCTTAGTATTCCACCGTTATAGTTCTCCATTCCGCCACCAGCAAATATAACTTGGTATCAGTAAACGTGGTCCATCACTCAAAATGACCGTTGGAAGAGAGATCCTTGATTGATTTTGTTGTATTCAAATTACGAATAAGATAAGCTGTGGCGCTGGCTGTACGTTCCAAATTCAAAGATTCATAGATTATGAGGACAGAAGGTCCGAATTTCTAAATGTACCTAATTTAAATACACTACTGTGATTATATAAAAAAGAGGTCAATAAAACGACAATGTCAGAAGTAAAGGAGTTACGACATAAACAAGATGTGTAACGTCTCATGTAGCTAATGTAGCTACTGGGGTACCGCTGACTACAAACATTCCATAACATAAACCTGAGATGCTGTTTAAAAAGGTGTATGTCTGTATGTAATGTAGGTGTGGTGTCGGGTTTAGAATGACACCTCTCCATTTTTTCCGTGGATGTCGTAAGAGGCGACTAAGGACATAGGTTAAGGTATACTTTGGGCGACAGGCTAGCAACCTGTCACTATTGTACCAGCCACCTCAAAACCTAAAAAATATTATGCTACTAGTGGCCACAAAACGTGAAATAGTTTTCGTTTTGTCTATGTAGCGTTTTGTGTGCTCTGCCTACCGCGTTTGGGAATACAGGCGTGATTGTATGTATGTATGTACGTGTGTATGACTCTTTATGGCATATAAAAACATTTCAACAAAATAGTTTGCATGACAACAACTACGGCAGACCTATCCCAAATGTCCCCTAGTTAACCTTGACAAGGATATAGAGTTATATCCGTACCAATATATAAATTTAAAAGTGTGTTTGTTTGTTTGTTTGTTTGTCCGTCTTTCACGGCTAAACGGAGCGATGGATTGACGTGATTTTTTTAGGTAGAGATAGTTTAGGGCACGGAGAGTGACATAGGCTACTTTTTGTCCCGGAAAAAATTGATGTTCCCGAGGGAAAACAAAAATATAGTCTGCTTGATAGATCGATATCGATCGATGATAGATCGATATCAATCGATAACCGATCGATAGCGCTGTGTCGTTTGAAACGATATGTTTTCTTATAGTTGTAGTTTATACCGCAATATAACTGAGTTCCACGCGGGCGAAGCCGCGGGCGGAAAGCTAGTAGTTAATACATGTCATAACGAACAGGATTTCCTGTGTTCTCCAGTCTTCCGTGGAAGTTGTACTAAGGAAATAGGTTTAGGTATGCTTTAGGCGATAGGCTAGCAATTTGTCACTACTATTACTATACGTATTCCATTTCTATACATATAAACCAAAAATTATGGTAGAAGTGGTTGAGGAACGTGAAACATTCATGGTTTTGTCTATTTTACTTTTGTTTTCTCTGCCAACCCCATTTGGGAAAACAGGCGTGATTTTATGTAGATATGTATGTAAAGTACAGGATATGCCAAAACGACTTGTCGGGAGTGGGTCTCCATCGACTGTAGAACGATAAGGATACATAACTACATGACCTAGAATAATATTAAAACAATCACTCAATCAGTTAAAGATGAATTACGTTTGGTAAATTTTATTACATCCAGTCCCGAAAAGGACTTAGGCTATTGTATCCCGGAATAACATAATTCCCGCGGGATAGCGGTATGTTGCGGTCAACAGCTAGTTAAAAAAAGTCATTATACAAACCTTGAAAACTTACAAAATTATTCCTACCTACTTGTCGTCAAATAGAAAACTTCAATATTTTTTGCCCTGTCTGTGCATAACTGACACTTGTGTTGCTTGAAAACAAAAAACCCACACCATTCAACCATATACACTTTCTTAATAATTCCTTCTTGGTATCATTTTACACTATGACCAGTCCTCATTCCAAAGAAGGACGTAAACGCCGATACTGAGATATGGACAGTTGTCACCTTTTTGTTTAGAGACAGTCTATGTTGAACGTACGCCCATAACATACCTGTGCCATAGCCAAAGGTCGCTTTTGGTCGCTTTTTTCTAAAAGTCTCCTACGATTCTTCCCAGAAGTTAAGGATAAAGGAATGCGGCGACGACAAAGCAAACCTGTTCTTAAATAATAATACAAAAAAAGGTGCGTCGAAAAAAAGCAAACCACTCAGCTGATTCTGCATTGAGGCGCCCGTGTACCACGAAACTTTATGGCGGCGTATCTGTCGCTAAACTGTCGTTTGACACGCACAAAACGGCACCTTTTTCCCGGTTTTCCTTTGATTTTCCTCTGTGAGGCTGTCAGTGCTACTGCTAGAGGAAATTTTTAATCTATGTCTGTACTTTCAAGGTCAGTTTCTACCTACTAATCAATGATTTAACTTTTTAAATTTTATAAAAAGTAAATTGCTTCTAAATACATTGAGATGCTAAGAAAGTACAATAGAATGTTATTTTATAAACATGCTTGATTTAAAACAATATTATCGGACGTGCATTGGCGCGGTTTCGTAGTAAAAGCCACCCGTCTGACTCGTTTGACCGTCTCAGCTGATGTGGCTGATTCTCCCGCCAAAAAGTGGCGTCGCCGCCCGACGTCCGAAAAAGTACAATAGCACTCCTTTATAATTGCTATTGTTAGAAAATGTCTTGTTAAATATCGTGTTTTGGCGTTCCGAGGCCAACAATAGATTTTTAGGTCTTATTTTACTTGATTCTCTCACGTAGCGGCCGATCAGCTGTGTTTGGCGAGCACGCCGCCATTTTGGAAATTCCGTTCGGAAACTGGTTGGTTGCTAAGGACGTAATATGTTTATGAATTGAGGGGTTATTATCAAAATATAACAGCTGAGGTCGAGTGACGTTTATTTTTAGTAACATTATAGTACATAAAATAATTTCTGCAAATCGCAAATTTTTGCTTAACCTCAGAATTTAGATTGATTTTGTTCACACGCAAGGGACAATACAATAACAATTAAAAAAAAATTAACTGTAAGCTCCTATAGATTGTAACTTGTTTAGTACAAAAATACGAGTACTTTTTATATTTATTTGCAAATTTGAAAGAAGCTTGTAAAAGCTGGTCGATGTTGCGTAGCTACCGAAACATCGACGAATATTTTATGATAGTAGAACTAATTTAGAACAAATTAAATACGCACGTAAGTATTATATGAAAAGGCATCTGTGGTTTAATTTAATTTTGGCACACTAATTCACCTGTCATTTGCTAAAATTGCCATTTGCCATTTGAATGTATGAGACTTCTAAAGCACACTTGCGTTCTTTTTAAAAAATGTTCTCAATAGATATTACACAAGGTCATCCAACCGCTTCCTTCAAAGCACCCATTTTTAATTGTATGACTACTTTTCCTTGCCTTTCTTGTAAAAGTTCCACAGTTAGAAGACTAATATTTCAGAAGCGACAGTCCTTTGTCCAGTAATCCTCACTAATAACACAAATCCCTATTTCTTTTGGGTCGTCACGCGTGATATAACATTCAGTAAAGTGCCCACCCGGTTTTGTGTAGTCCAAATCCAAAGACTCTAGGTTGCAGTATTTCTCAGAGCTATTATAAAATTCTGATTGGTGTCGGGATAGAATAACACCTTTCTATTTCTTCCGTTGGTGTCGTAAGAGGTGACTAAGGAGGTATAGGTATGCTTTAGGCGACAGGATAGCAATCTGTCACGTTTTTTAAACGTTAAATTATGTTGGAAGTGTCTGCTAATCTTGAAATAGTCATGGTTTTTTCTAAGTCATTAAAGCATACACCTATTTCCATAGTCGCCTCTTACGACATCCACGAAAGAAATGGAGAAGTGCCCTATCCCCACATCACACAGATAAACAACATTCAAACAATATTCCTAAACATATATACCTTATCGGTTTAGGTAGTTAAAACAATATAAACAATCTTGACATGTCTTTTTATTGAAATACACAGTTTAAAAATGAAAATCGTTACACTATACAATTCAATTATGAAAGTAAATGATTTTTTCTTACCTAAACTGTAAAATGTAAAGTTTTCGATATGTAAAGTGTATGTTTAAATAAAAAAACACGTCAAGATTGTTTACATTGATTTAACTACCTAAACCGATAAGGTTATAGGTATGTACTTAAGTATTAAAATCTGAAACAAAATTGTCGAGATTTTCAACTTTAGATTATTATTTTGGCACGAAAATGTCGATCGCTTCGAGAATACATCTCCTCCCAGATTTAATATGGAAGTCATGCACGATGTGCACTGATGACGTAATCACTGACATAGTACGTCTCACTCTCTCATTATAACCTCCAAAAATATTGCCGGTACACGTGTTTATTTCGTTTTGAAACACAACATATTTAAATTCTAGCTTAAATACGTACAGTCAGCGTCTGATACATGTATACACTTTAGTACCTTTTCTAATTAACCTCATATTTGAACTCTAGTATGAAATTGTCACTGCGATCACAGTGACAAAGTACCAAAGTGTAACCATGACTGTACGTCCCTCTGCACGTATGAGAGGGCTTGGGCTGTTCCCACGCAAGCCCAGTGCAGATTGGGAACGTCACACATAATATTGAATTACTTTGCTGCTGTGTGTAACATACATACATACATATCTTCACGCCTGTATTCCCAAGAGGCAGAGCACATGAATTCAAAAATCCAGTGCCACGTTTAGCAAATTCATGGTAACCAGATGGTTAAACGTGATATTGCAGTGACAGCTTAGGTTGCTAGCCCATCGCCCACAATACACTAACCCTTTCCCAGAGTCGCTTCTTACGACACCCACGGGAAGAAAGGGGGAGGTGCTATTCTAACCCGGCACCACACGGGCCGTGTGCGTGGGCTGTGTGTAAGTTAGAAATAAATAGCTCGTGGTAAATATCAAATTAGATTCCGCACGTAAGTAAATTACGAAAGTCAGAGATGCGAACCTGGAGCTCGAACCCACGACCTATTGGATGAGAGGCTACCACGACTTCTATTAAATTTATTAATAACTAGCTTTTGCTCGCGGCTCCGCTCGCGTTAAATTCGGGGTATCACAGAAGAGATAGCACACATACCAATTTTATAGCTTTCTACATTGAAAACTTCCACTCCTCACTTTAGGGAAATGGGGGGTTTTGAAGATACAAAATGTAGCCTATGTCACTCTCCATCCCTTCAACTATCTCCAGTTTCCATCCAAAAAGTCACGTCACTCCGTCGCTTCGTTTCGTTTAGCCGTGAAAGACTGATAAACAAACAAACAGATTTTCCCATTTATAATATTACTATGGATTTTAATTTATATCCCGTGTGGTGCCGGATTAGGATAGCACCTCCCCCTTTCTTCCCGTGGGTGTCGTAAGAGTCGACTCTGGGAAAGGGTTAGTGTATTGTAGATTGTAGGCGATGGGCTAGCAACCTGTCACTGCAATATCACGTTTAACCATCTGGTTACCCTGCTGAAATTGCTAAACGTGGCACTGGATTTTTGAATTCATGTGCTCTGCCTACCCCTCTTGGGAATACAGGCGTGAGAATATGTATGGATGTAGAAATGACGAGGATACAGTGCTTTGAAGTTTCAAGAACAAGCCAATTATATTTTTGCAGACAGCAGGGATTGAATTGAAATGAATAATTTATTCACAGAACATACATAGGGCAGAAATTTTAATGCGATTGTTATGTAGCGACTCTAGTGCCACCTATCGCCAGTAGTAGAACTTCTTCCACAAACGTCATCAACTGTCAAAGTGTTCTACATCGCGCTACCGAAGTTTCGAAGATCGGCTGCATAAATACAACTTCCAACTTTCTGTCGACTTATATGTAGCATAACGATAATAAATATGTATAACAGCCTACTCACAGTAGTGTAGTGTGTGTCTACTCATTTCCATTCATCCTGTCAATCGCCCGAAGGTTAACTGGTAGAGATCTCCTAGGATAACATTAGTCTGTTTTGTATTGTCTGTGCCGTTTATAAACTAATAATATTTGTTTTAGGGTTCCTGTCTGATCCTCGAAAACCAATATTAGCTACACCGAACATTCTCCCCACGTGTGTTATGTCTCCACATCGACATTGGCAAAATACTCCTTGCCCACAAAGCAAGGGTGAAAGCCATTAAAAAAAAGTTCGGCTTTGTATGAAGCTGTAACCCTGTATCCTGTTATTCTGTAACTATTTTATGTGCAATAAAGAGTCATACAATAACGTCATTCGACCATATAGTATGATTTCAAGGTGGAACTGTTTCCATCATTCATCGATGTATCACAGAGTTCAATGGCTTGAATACCTTTGACTCGGCTTCGGCCTTACTAAAAAAATGGCGGCAAGGCGTTGACAGGACAACGACACTCGAAAGGGGCAATAATGATTCCTGAGAAAAGCCAGATTGAACAATAAAATCGTACTTAAATTACGAAAACCATTCGCCTTTCTTAAAATCGATTAAATATGGTTAAAATCGGATAGCATTAGGGATGTAACGGTTGTGCTTATATCGGATTTGAAATCGGAGCCGGAGCTGCGACTCTCACGCCCTCTGTCATTCAGTAGCATAACTTCTACAAACGTCAGCAAACTGTCATCGCGCTGACAAAGTTTCGGAGATGGTTTCGGAAAATCTCCAATAGAGAGATCTCTCTTCAGGCAGATGTTATGCCTGGGGATCGAAGACAACAGAGAGAAAGGTTGGAACCGATAATTTTCATCGAAAGTTCGTTAGGGCGATGTAGAATCGTTTAGTTCGGCTATTCGACGAATATGGCGCTGGGGCGCTACAGTATCGTTATTTTGCCAGTTTGACATGTGCCCTTGTCAATTTAGTAGGTATCTGAGATTAAAAACTATTATTTGCGACGACGCCTTAGGTTTACTCAAAAAAGTGTGTGGATTGGATTGTTACTATCTAATCTTATATGGTTATATGAAACAGAGAGAGAGACAAAGAGAGTGAGAGACAGTGACAGGTAAAGCCTATCTCGCGTCACTTCCGATCAAAAGCTCCGATTTAAGAGTGTCGTAACTGAAATCGGAATCGAAGGAGTGACATCAAAGTTCCGATTGTATCCGAGTGAAAATCGGGGATTCGTCACATCCCTAGTGGACATCATATTGAATTAATTACTTTAGTTAAAGTCATCCCGTTACCCATTACACAGTTTTAACGATCACTTGTAAACAAGATGAAAACAAGAACTTATTGTGTATGGTGGTCGGCAATAAAATTGACAAGATTTTAAATGGTGGGGGTCGCGTCACTTGAATCTTGCCGGCCATTATGAAAAGAATTTAACCGCTTATCTTTATTTTATGTGGCAAATATGTCTAAGCATTAGAAGTATTGACAACGTAACTTTTTTTTGTCGGGTCTAAAATAACAGGTATGTTTTAGGCGACAGGCTAACAACCTGTCATGTCACTATTTTATGCTTCTTTCATATTTCATTCATTCATATTGTCACGCCTGTATTCCCAATAGGGGTAGGGTAGGCAGATCACATGAATTCAAAAATCCAGTGCCACGTTTAGCAATTTTAGGGTAACCAGATGGTTAAACGTGATATCGCAGTGACAGGTTGCTAGCCCATCGCCTACAATACACTAACCTACCCCACTAACCCTTTCCCAGAGTCGACTGTTACGACACCTACGGGAAGAAAGGGGGAGGTGCTATTCTAACCCAGCACCACGGGCAAACGGGCTTCTTTAATTTGTTTATTAAACCAACTAAGCTGAAAATGACCACAGAACTTGAAAGAGTGATGGTGTGCCTATGTAACGTTTCGTGTGCTCTGCCTACCCCATTTGGGAGTACGTACAAGTTTGATTGTATGTCCATTTGTCCATTAAGGTTAGGACTTGGTTAGGACGGAGGTTAGAACAATTTTGCCAACGCCAAAGTCTTATACAGGGTGTCCCATAAATCGCGACCAAGCCTGACACCGCAGGTAGGTCTATCCAAGAGCTATCGAACCAACCTAACATGACC
>BHDV01071250.1:0-11778 GCA_005406045.1 Adoxophyes honmai
GTTGCTGATTTGCAGATCCGACTATTTTAATAGGGACGGGCGAATTGTAACAGCTAAATACTTGAAGTGCTCACAGAATATTTAATTAAATATTTACTTTCAAAATAAATAATAAAATTAAAATAAAATTAATATTTAAGGGGGGCTCCCATACAAAAAATCAGATTTTTTGCAGTTTCTGGTACGGAACCCTTCGTGCGCGAGTCCGGCTCGCACTTGGCCGGTTTATTTTAACCAGTTGTCGGTTAAACACATCTGAAAACCCATGCGAAGTTTTTTTACGGATATTTTCTTAATAACTTTACTTTTTTTGCAATATCCACAGAAGACACAACTAACATTTGTGACCTTACCTATACTCCATTTAATTTAAGATTTGAAACTTAACTGTCAAAACCTCACACATTTTTGAGTAAACACATGGCATCGCCGTAAATACTGATACCGTTTGTATTGAAATCATTATAACAAACAGTAATGAGTGTTATTGCATTAATCATATTTAGTTTTATCTTTGAATTCCAGAGAAAAATTCAAAATTTTCCGTTGAAATTTCAAATCTTAAATTAAATAGAGTATAGCGATACCTCCCTTCGCTCGTAGCTTATGTTTGCGCCTTTCCCTAGATACGCTAAGCCCACTTAGCAGAGTATTAGCGGATGAGTTGTCTGATACACCTGCCCCCACGCATCCCCGGGGCACGGCTTTGTTAAGTTCTAAGTTTACGCCACAGACATATCGAAATAGATGACTCAAGTGTATGTACAGTCGCGAACCGGGATTGTTGAGCCACTTACCAATGTTTTTAACTTGGTCGTGTAATACTAATCCAATAGCTAACATCTAGTCGGCCACATCGATAATTGATTACACGTCTAAATTGCGAAGAGTGGCAAGTGACTCGACAATCCAGGTTCGCGTTGGTATTTCGCGTGTCAAAAGGG
Organism: Adoxophyes honmai; assembly: GCA_005406045.1. Taxonomy (NCBI): domain Eukaryota; kingdom Metazoa; phylum Arthropoda; class Insecta; order Lepidoptera; family Tortricidae; genus Adoxophyes; species Adoxophyes honmai. Next base: position 945 of record BHDV01071250.1, read on the forward strand.
AGAAAAATGCTCTTCCTTTGACGCGATTTCATTTAGTTTTATACCTCTTAGATTAGTTTTAACTGCCTCGAGATATGACAATTTAAACAAGGCAGCGTCACCTTTGAATCGGTTTCACTCGGACTGTCAATTCCCGTCACTAAAGCGCTCATGTGGCATTACAGTATGTAGAGAAAAAGTGTCACGTTTGGTTTTCATACAAATGCAAGAACTCGCGGTATCTATTTTATATAGGTCTGTGGTTTACGCTAAGGTCGGCCAAAGTTGGCTTAAGCAGGTATTAAAGTTACAAAGATATGATCTCGAGACCCGAAAACTGACGAAAATTATGCAGGGAATTTATTTCATTCCGGTGGAAGTTTAGCTAGTATCAGAGGACATTTCCATTATAATCTTTGTTAGCACACTTTTTTTTACTTCGACAATGCAAACGCAACCCTCACGAAATCTTTTGAGAAAGCTTGAACTTGAAATTGTAAGTAATCACCACAAAAGATGATTTGAAAATACCCACCTAAACTTTAAATGTTTCTCAAAATTGATTTCCTTACTTAGCGTCTTATATTTTCCGTCTATGACACTCGAAATTCTCTTCAAATCCACTGACAGCGCATAGAGAAGTATTTTCTTAGTCGTCTCTTACGACATCCACGGAAGAAATGGAGAGGTGCTATTCTAGACCCGACACTTCACGGTAATAAAATGTGTGTCATAAATGGCTATTGCTTTATGGTGGTCAAGAAGTCGCTCCCCTTCCACTCGGGAAAAGGAGGGCCAAAGCAATGAGTCCCACAAAACTTCCTGGCCTCCTCAAAAAAAAGTTAGCTGTGGTTAGCTCCTTTACAGAGAAAGAGATCAGAATGTCGTCGAGCACTCACCCGCGTCCAGCGGCCAGCTCCTTCAGTTCCTGCTTCTGCTCTGTTTCGTACTTCCTCTGGAGTTCACGGACGTGCTCTTGCCGGATCATCTTCTTCAGAGCTTCGAACCTGAGGACAAAGACATTTACATTAATACAACATCTAGCGTCATCTATCTGTGTACCTATATGATACATACATACATACATATTCTCACGCCTGTATTCCCAGGAGAGGTAGGCAGAGCACATGAATTCAAAAATCCAGTGCCACGTTTAGCAAATTAAGGTTAATCAGATGGTTAAACGTGATATTGTGGTGACAGGTTGCTAGCCCATCGCCCACAATACACCAACCCCTTCCCAGAGTCGACTCTTACGACACCCACCGGAAGAAAGGGGGAGGTGCTATTCTAACCCTTTTCTTTTACGAAATCGATCATAACATTGGTGCAGTTCTTGTTAGACTACAGAGCACAGACTTATATCGAAATAGATACTGCGAGTTGCATTTGTATGCAAACCAAGCTACTGTAACGTCACATGAGCGTTTTAGTGATGGGGATTGACAGTCCGAGTGAAACCGATTCAAAGGTGACGTCGCCATATTCAAGCTGTCCTGTCTTTAGGCAGTTAAATCTAATCTAAACTAAATGAAATCGCGTCAAAGGAAGAGCATTGCTTTCCCCTTTGGCTCCCTTTTGGCATGCGAAGGACTTGAGTCATCTATTTAGATATAAGTCTGTGCTACAGAGTCTACGGAGCGGTACAGTCGACCAAGAAATTGGTCTACCCCCTCAAGATCGATATTCATTTGAATCTCATGAAACAACAAGGTCGATTTCCCCTCGCCATAATATTATGACAGTGACAATGTCAACCTTATGATAATTTTGATCTCACAGAAACTTTAGTCAAGTGGTAGACTACTTTCTTGGCCGACCGTACCTAACGATTTTTGTAAAGTTATCTGAACACCTCATCGATATACTTTTGAACGAAAGTCACCTTACGCGCTGGCACGTTGTTATTACGCCGGTCAGTCGGTGGTTGTTCACTGGGCAATGTTCAATGGACTGTGAGGGCCGGCGTAATCGATGTAGCCCAGCGCAGCGCGTATTTCACTAACACATACATACATAGATTATGCCTGTATTCCCAATGTTCCGAATATGGGACAGGCAGAGCACAAACAAGCCAAATATTCCACGTTATGTCGACACTTCTGGTACACTTTTAAGTTTCAAAATAGATAAAATAGGTAACAATAGTCGTGGATTTTCACGGCAAAAATCGTGTCGCGGTCCGACACGACATCGGTGCCCGGTGCAGCGGTCGTAAAATTTCACGACGCGCGTCGTGGATTTTCACGGCAAAAATCGTGTCGTGCTCTGGACATTGTGTGCAGCGCAGACGACAGACTTTTCGTGCGATCGAGTCTGCGGCGCACAAAAAGTCTGCGTGGATTGTATGCATTGTGCGCCGGACTTTCTGCGCGTAGTGTGTGTTACTGCATATAATTCCATAGGTTCTATTTTCACAGACTAAAAAGTCCGTTGCGGATAGTCTGTCGTCTGCGCAGGGCCTTAATAGATTTTTTATCAACTAGCAACAGTGGTTGTCTGTGTGTCTGTGAGTGCGACGGTTACCTGTCCCTCTGCGGGGGCACCATGAAGTTGGCCCGCGGGCGCGAGGGCCCCGGGTACCGCAGGATCTTGCCCGAGGTGTGGGGCACGTTCAGCATCCCGAACATCTGCCAAAAGATCGATTATGTACAATTATGGCTTTCAAATGTAGGTATAGTGGTGACACACGGGCAGTCGGCCACAGCCACAAACGCTGCCACGAGAAGCTAGACGCTGCTATACTCTGTCGTCTTAGGTTCAGTCGAGTTCATTAAGATATGAGCAAAACTGAGGGTTCAAAAATATCTGTACACCTTTATGACATTGACAATAAGGTGCAAAAGTTTACATATTTGGCATTTGTCTGCTCATATATTTATGAACTCGACTGTACTTAAATAAAAGTAAACAAACTTTATGTCAGATTTGACAGGTTAATGAGGTTTTTCTTACTAGGTACTCAAATTTTATCGGATGTCCAAATAATTTAGCAAAGGAATCTTACGTAATATTTATTGATCTGATAAACGTTAGTGTTCTAATTCCGATTGTTTCTGGTATACCTAAACCCAAGCACCAATAGAACATTTTTTATTGTTTCCTTCCTTTGCTAAACTATTTGAACATCCGATAAAATGTGGTTGACCGGTTGCTAGCCCATCGCCTACAATACACTAACCCTTTCCCATAGTCTATAGAGTGCCAAGTTATATGCCAGTAATTTTACCTAGTTAAAAATAAAAGTGACTAAACAACTACCAATGGTAACCTCCCGCAAGCACGCAAGCGTTCGTAACAAACATTAGAGACACGCCTAACAGCTTCGGTAAAAGCTTTCCGTCCCTTCGTGGAGTGAGGTCGGAACCTTCACCTAGCGACCCAATGGACTGGGCAATGGACTGATTGGTCGGACGGACGGTACCCTAAAATCCTACTACTTATATCTTACTAATATTATAAACGTGAAAGTTTGTGAGTATGGATGAATGGATGTATGGATGGATGTATGGATGGATGGATGTTTGTTACTCCTTTACGCAAAAACTACTGAATGGATTTTAATGACACTTTACAATAATGTAGCTTATACATCAGAATAACACATAGGCTACAAATTGTAATGATATTCTGTGAATTATCCAATATACGACGATAATTCTCAAGTAAGTCGGAAAAAAACTACCATTTGCGAGCTTTGGCGTCCGCTGTCAAAACCGTTGAAGTGGCGCGCATGCGCGGGGCAGACGTCACGCGTCGCTGAGTGCGCGACCCGAACGCGGGCAGACGCGTGAGGGCAGACGTCGTTGACGGTTGTGTTTGTTTTGCGAATTTTCAAGGTGCTAGCGATTTGTTAAAAAAGCTGTTATATTTGTCAAATGCGATTCAAAAATTATTTGTGTGATAATTTTAATGCCATAATATTAGTTCTATTCTAGGCCACGCAATCCGAAATACTTATTCTGCGCAGACGAAGTCGCGGGTAACAGCTCGTAATATTATAAATGTGAAAGATTGTGAGTATGTTTGGATGATTGGATGTTTGGATGTTTGGATATTTGGATGTAAGGATGTTTGTTACTCTTTAACGCAAAAACTACTTAATGGATTTTAATGAAACTTTACAGCAATGTAGCTTATACATCAGAATAGCACATAGGCCACAATTTATAAAGATTTTGTTTGAATTTTCCAAAATATGACGATAGGAAAAATAGTAGGATTCCGCAATTTTCAACGTAAAAAGCTATAAATTGGCATGCGGGCTGTGACTAACAAGATCTCTTCTGTGTTACCCCAAATTTAACGCGAGCGTAGCCGCGGGCAAAAGCTAGTCCAAAATAAGTTAGGTACGACATAGTTAGTAAGCTGGGAGTAAAACTGTTGCATTGTTTTAAACTTGTGTGATTTGCACTCATATTTATAAATACGCGGGACTTAATCACGCCTTGATTTAGGTAATTACTTACATTTGAATGAATTGGCATCGAAAAAATAAATTACTTATGCGATTACAAACTTATTTTCATATCTAGTTGATTTCCGGGCCAAGCCGGCTAGTCGATATGTGGGGAAAACAAAAAAAAAATTGTCTCTAAGTGTGTTTACAAATTTGTGGTTAATTAAACGAAAAATTAAGGTTGCATTTTCGACAGTTTACTATTCTAAGACATTTACTAATTAACAATAGGGCATCGATAGCCAGTTTTGGACATTTGGCAACTTCGTGAAATACTGCCTTCGATCCAATTAACAATTGAGTTCAATTTTAAGTTTCCCAAAGTTCTTACCTGTGCTGATCAAATGTTGGTCATAAAAATTAAGCGATAATCGTAATAGAAAACAAAAGAGGCGCAAACAAAAAAGCAAAATGGCCGCGGACTCAACGCTCAAACGGAACAAAGCGTTCAAAGAAACGGCAGAACGTTTCGTTTCACATAACGCGATTCTTTCCTTCAATTATTGCCGTTCTGTTTGAACAATTTGTTCTGTGACTGCTTTGAAGTGAAAATTAAATCGGACTTTTTTATCTTTTCCAACACCGAGATGCTGAACGAGATTCTCGTAATGTTGTTTTCATCGCAGTGTTTTGTTGGAACGCAATTTTGAAGGAGGTTGTTGCATTCGTTAAATTGTCTTATCTTGTTTTTGTTTCGGACTTAAGTAGGTATCTATTTTCTTATCTTGTTTTAGACATTAAGGTAAGTACCGTTAAACATTTAGTGCTTAAGGAAATGGATCCATCTTTAAATTCTCAGTTTCAATGACTATTTAGGTACACCCACAGATTACATTAAGTTGAGTTGGCAAACGATTACCTAAATAATAATTGTGAGGTTACGAAAGCGGTTTTTCTATTTTCGAAAGTGAAATCCGCAGTAAAAAAAAAACTGACAATTGGGGTGTTTGGTTTACTAATTAGCTCAATTTTTTATTAAAATGATGGCGACATCGGTTTCCAACATTTCCATCCGGTTGACATTATGCCGTTTCCAATAAGTCTCGTTCTAACGAGACGACAAATGATTGCTACGTTTAACTGGGGGCAAACGCTAGTATTCTAAGGACTGTTATGCGTAGCTTGGTAATTATAGCCTTTAAAGCGCTGTATACGATTCAGTATCGATTAAAAACCGTAAGTCTTTTGGTGTATAGATCTTTAATGAAGCCGGTTGGTGTTAAGTATAACAATTTGATAAAATTAGAACGTACTAAACGTAACGTAACGCCAAAGCTCCATAAGGTATAGTGATCGGCAATAAACTTGGCCAGATTCTTACTGGTGGGGATAATTTCGCGCATCGTTATTACCAGGAAAAAGCAATGCGTGAACCACTGCAAAAAATCTGCCAAATTTGATGGCGAGGACTAAGTACTTAAAATTATTAATATAGGTAGATACTTAATTATATTATTTTAGATAGATAATATTTTTATTTCAGAGTTCCTATTCCTACGGCTACCCTACAGTTTCATCATTTAGTACTCACCAAGTTATTATGCGCATTGAGATCCAATTCACAATGATAAATAAAAGCAAAGGGGATTAAATTCGGTTTCCAAAATTAGGTATAAGTACCTACGTACCTATTCATACCTAATTAAAAAATTAAGAGGGCAAGTTTCATTGAACATTAAATAACAAAAGTATCTACTATTAAAAAAAATGTGGATTCTATTTTGGCAGTTTAACCCCTCGTATGCGGGAAATGAAAAATATACTGCATTCGAGCCTCTTCTGTTTCAATATCTACAAATTATGGTGATTAAAATAAAAATAAAAAAAAGATATCCTTAAAATGGAGCAGATCTGCTCCGTAGCATACGAGAGGTTAAGGCACGTCAGGCACGGCAGTAAAAAAAGAAATCAAGAATATTAAAAAAAAGCGAACGTAATGAGATCTAACTTTTAATTTCGAACACTCAGTCATCTGGCCCTGTGGCGCAACGGATAACGCGTCTGACTACGGATCAGAAGATTCCAGGTTCGAATCCTGGCAGGGTCGCGACATTCTTTTTCCTTTTTTTTCTTTTAATTTTTTTAATATGCTACACAAATTCACCAAATTACAAAAAAAATCGCAAATCACAACCTTGATCCTTCCATAGATTACGAGTGATCGAAACTTTATCTCTCTCTAGTAACTGCGTCCCTTTTGGCCCTTAGCATGGTCAGAATCGTCAATCAACATCAAATTGGAGCTACCTAATATATCCCGGGAGGCAATATCTCGGGGCGGGCAAGCGTGCTACCCGCGCCCAACGGAGCGCGTAATGCCGGGGAAACTAATTTCATAACAACCCGTTCGTATGCTATGCATGTTCTTACGGGAGTGGGAAAAAGGTTTATCTTTCGAAGCATTGTTGCGTTTGTAATTCGACAAGCGAATCAGAGTTCCATTTATAAGTAAATTCTATGTCTGAGAGGTTTTTAGAAAAAAAATGTAAAAAGAAAAAAAAAGGATGAAAACGTTTATTATACGACTTTGAACATTCTGCAAAAGCATCGCGTAAATTAAGAATGTGTAAGAAAAATGCTTTTTTTACTTTTTAATCGATATTATTCGATACTTGTTTGCGTTTCTGAGTAAAATAAACTTTAAAAATACCAAATTTGGAAATAAAAAATACATAATAACAACTTTCCTTGACCGTTTGCTTATTTTCAGTACCTACCCATTTATCGAAATTCTTTTTATCATAGTATCTTGGGGTCATTCAATTTATCTTGTTTTCTTTTAATTGTAATAAGAAATTGACAATGATGAACTAAGTAATAAATTCACACATAAATATCTATGCTTAGCACAGCATCACGCGTGAGTAGTTTCGCGCGCGGCATAGACTACCCGTCACTTTCTGACGTCTCATGTTAGACAGTGACAGGTATAGTCTATCATGCATCTCTACTCGCGCCTTGTGTTACCACATGTTCATAAACAGGGTTTTCAACACTCGTGTGATGGTATAATGAAATTCGCGAGAGCACTGACCAGATCGACGATGTTCTAAAAAGAGGCCAAATTAGAAGCACCGGAAACCGTCGTGCGAGTACAATGAGACAGTACGTCTAGTGTGTTCATTTCGATGGTGCAGTCGTTAACGAATTCGTTTGCGAGTTATCGCAAAATTGTATGGAAAGCGAGACAGCGCCGCCAGCGGAACGTTTGCACAACTGCCACGGTCGACACGTCTCCATACATTCCGCGACAACTCGCAAACGAATTCGTTAACGACTGCACCATCGAAATGAACACACTAGACGTACTGATGAATGTGAGTGAAGCGAGAGAAGTATGCCAGAATAGGAGCGAATAGCCCTCTGTTGTCTTTGCCTACTCCGCAGGAAATGGGGCATGACGTTTAAGGCAAGGTTGTCCCACGACTCGTGTCCGCAGCAACGTCGGGTGAAGTAGCACGACGTTGCCGGACTTCGCTCGACATGTCTGGCAACATCGCGCGACACGCGGATATAAGTCGCGCGATGTCGCCAGATATGTCAGGCGAGATCGGCCGGCTTCGCTTGACATGTCGCCGACACAATGTCGTGGGACATTTGTCCCCTAGTGTATCCTTGGCTTTATGTATGTTGACGGCCGTATAGCCTAGCGGTTAGAGAACCTGACTGTGAAGCTTAAGGTCCCGAGTTCGATCCCCGGTCGGGGCAGATGTTTGAATGATGAATACGAATGTTTGCTTTCGAGTCTTGGATGTTTATCTATATTATATGTATGTTTATCCGTTGTCTAGTACCCATAACACAGGTGTAGGGACACCTAGCGCCATCTATCATCGAGTGGTAGAACTTCTACTGTCAAGAAAAAAGGAAGCCTACATCGTGCTATCGAAGTTTCGACGAACGGTTGCATAAATACAAATTCCAACTTCCTCTCTTCGGACTTCGGTCCCCAGGCATAACATCTGCCTGGAGAGAGATCTCTCTATTGTGGAGTCTTTCCCAAACAGGCATTAAATTGCCTACTTTGGGACTAGGTGATCGGTGTAAAAATTGTCCAGTGATATTTATTATTATTATTTTTGTACTGACCTCATCGTAGTCCGGCGTGCGGACGACGTTCGGCGGCGCCTTGGTCACGACGCGGCCGTACGCCTCGCGCGGCGCCGCCTGGTACTGGTACCGGAACCTGGTACAAAATACACGTTGCACACTCACGTAGAGGAAAAAGCCACTAGAGAGACAGTGCTGGCCATCCGGTCCCGGAATCCAGTAGGGTGAAGCCAAACGAACGTAATTTGGTGAGTTGTATGAGTCGCGTATTTTCGGTCACTTCTACGTAACTCATTTTGCGACGTCATGTGGCACGACTGCATTTATGTGTGAAACCAAATGCAGCAGAATTTTTGCGGTCGAAATTCTGCTACTCTGGACTAACAAAATTACGCTCGTTTGGCCTCAGCCTTACTGGCTTGTCACTTATAAATGTCAACCGTCACTGTCACAGAAACTGTTCAGAGCTAATAACCGTAGCGAAAAAGGCACTAGCGTTACGCGCGATCTTGGGCCGGCCAATAGGAGCAGAGCGATCGCCGCGATGGTTTGGCGGAATCGTCTTCGAACAACCAAAATGACAGGACTCTAGTATATTTTTTCTCTATGCATACTCATCATCAAAATTACAAAAAAAATGTAAGAACTCATTTACCTACGCTTCATTTTCGAGTCTACCAGCGCTTTGGAAATACCACCGCAAGAAACTTGGCAGAAAGTCATGTTTTCAAAATAAAAGTTCTTATATCGAGGACAATTCGAGGTCAATTGTCGAGCTAATCTGAATATAAATACGTAAGTGAATCTATTTTATTTCTCTATGAGGGAGTCTCACGGTAGATTTATGCTTACAGATAAAATAAAAAACCACAATAACAAAAATAGAAAGTGTAAAGACAAGAATATTAAAACTAAAAGCATTATCGCTGGTAGATATTTTTAACTCAGTCGTTATCCCAATTTAACCAGTAATCGTGTCAAGGTTGCACACAAAAATTAATCAATACTTGATTAAAACTGTGGCAATAAAGCCTATAATGAACAAGCACTATCGCCGCACCATATGTGGCTCGTTTGTCATCCGCTCGGACGAAATATAAACTCGATTTCAGTAATGGATGCTGCCGAAATTAATTTAAACAGATTCCAATAGGGTTGCCACTATTTTGTAAATTTGGCATTTGTTTTTTTTTCTTCGTCTTATTTGAGTTTAGAGATGGATTGACGAGGTGTGTAGACTACGCTAGAGACTGTATGCTAGGAGATGAGTAGAAAAAATGGAGAAGGAAAGAAGGGAGCTTAGGTAAGTTTGTTAAAAAAATTCTGTAAGTACTTATTGTTTATCACCATTTATTTCACAACCCGTCTAGCAACATGTACCTACCTACTTAACTTTTTGTTATTTAAAAACTATCGTTGAAAGTTCTTTATATAATGTATCTTATTATTACCGTTATTATGTTTTCCGTGTTCTTATTAAATGTACCTATGGTTATCACCTTCAGTAGTCTTTGGTTTATTTAAAATCGTGAGTTTAATAAACTCTGTTAAAACAGTTGTAGGTACTATGAAATCAAAAGCAAGTTGTTCGACGAAGAGACATTGATTAAGTAGCTCAAGGCATATTGTCAAGAAAGAAAAAATAATAAATTTATGCAACCAATTTCAAAATTTCTGATTAACATTTTACATTAATGTTCTTATTGCTGTACAGTTTTTCTATTTAATGTCTTTTTCTGCATTTCAATAAATTTGCCTACAGGGTTTTTGTACCATGCTGTAGTGGCAACCCTGAGTTGTTGGACGCAGATTACGACGCGTGGGAAATGTAAGCATACCCTCAGTGGGTTCGCAGTGCAGCCGCGCTCGAATTTGACAATTAATTTTGAACAACTCTTCATTGAACACCCACGTTCATAGAACAACATATCTATATCATTTCTAAACGCTACAAGAATTATCAGCTCATTCGATTTTCACATTTGTGATGGACCATTAATTCTGGGCAACGATTGGAACTGTAATGTATCTATCTGAAATGTCTGTCTAAAGAGAAGTGGAAACCTAGTGAGTTGGCAGTTTCCTCGCTCATGCGATTGCGATCCAGCGAGGATACGTTGCCAGCATCTTCGTAACCAAGCCTTTTGTTGTTGGTTCAATTTGTTGGGGCTACTAATTTTCTGAAAGATGTGGGGCGCAGTCTTCGTGGAAGGGATCTTGACCCACGCTCTGAGTCCTCTTGCAAAAGTTGTCCATAGCATCGGTAAACTCTGTTAGTATTTTAGGCAACTTTGCGTGTGGAACACGGGCGTAGCCAGGATTTAGTTTTGAGGGGGGGGGGCTTTA
>BHDV01071250.1:16537-29503 GCA_005406045.1 Adoxophyes honmai
GTTATTAAAAACACAGTGCTCCAGAAAAAGAGGGTAGTTGGTGTGAAATGGCAACACTGACAACCGACACCGCAGCTATAGTGTATGTGAGTTTTAAGTTGTAAGTTTCTGAACGGTAATGTAACTTCACATACGTCAGTCGCCAACTGTCACTGTCAACACTGTCAAACGGACTTCCAATCAGCTGGTAGCAAGCAGTACCGTTGTTTAAATAATTGGAATTCGTCGTCGTTATTTTGGTAATTTAAATGTAATTAAATAGTAACGGCTACACTTTAAGATCTTACCGATGTGCAGAAAGGCGGATATTAGTTTAATCTTTCGTACTTTTCTGGTAGTAGTATATCACAGGTTTGGTGTTTCACTTTATAGTGCTTCGAGACTTGGTTTTGACAATGTTTATGATGTTTAGCTATTAAAAATTAATTTACAAAGTGCTAAGGTCACAATCGAATTGTTTACTGTATAAATAAAATCTTCAATATTGACTATCGTTTTCTCCTTACTTTGTTCTCTTTTGTCTATTTCTATGTCCGTGGGGTGTGGCTATGGGTTATCAGCTGATAACCTATTTACTCTTTTTCCTCAAGAAGTGGAAAGCCGCGCAAAAGTATCGACGTTAGGTTGGTAAGTTTACGTCAAAGATCGAAGACTCTAACACCCACAAGCTCTAATAAATTTATCTCAATCGAGAAACGGCGCTCTTCAATGAAACAGTATATTATTTTTAAAAACAATCCCTTAATCTCATTAACAACGGATTATGATAAATAACTTAAGTAAGCGTTTCAGTTAATAAAATAAGCAGTATTAGTTATTTCGCGGGATTAACGTATTATTCAGGCGCGACGCCCACGCACTTTCGTTGCCCGCCCCGTCGTTAACTCTGCCTATTTTATATTTCGGCTGAGTTGGGCTTAAATTCAGCCCCTTCAATTAAAATATAGCCTTTTAAAAAGCAAAGGACCAAGGTCACGAATTAATCGAAATAAAATTGTAGAGTGGAGGACTGAGAAGTTATTTTTAGGCTTGAATTTTCTAGGGCACCGCTAAAAGTGAAGGAACCATTGTTGTATAATTTCGTCTGTTTATACACCGTGGTCGCTAATAACCCGAAAGATTCAGACCAACGATTTTAGAGCCTAATTAGAGTATAAAAAGTTATGTGACATATAGTCCTAAAACCGAGTTAAAGAGATATTAATTATTTAAAACAAATTGCACATCAAAAATTCTCAATTGTGTCACACCCTAAATTTGTGAAGTAGCCACTAAGCAGTAACAGTACGGCAAGTTATAGACCGCTGGCATTTTTATTGTTTGTTGAAGTTCAGGAATAAAGCATACATACATACATACCTACATATAATCACGCCTATAATCCCAAATGGGGTAGGCAGAGCGCACGAAATGTGAAATAGACATAACCATGATTATGACTATTTCACGCTTCGCAGCTACTTCTAGCATCATTTTGGGTTTGAAAACAGATGTAAGAGGTAGTATAATAGTGACAGGTTGCTAGGCTGTCGCCTAAAGAATACCTAAACCCATTTCCTTAGTCGCATCTTACGACATCCACGGAAGAAATGGAGAGGTGCTATTCTAGACCCGCCACCACACGAGCACTATTCTAGACCCGGCACCACACGGGCTTAAAGCATACCTAAACCTATTACCTTAGTCGCCTCTTACGAAGAAACGGAGAGGTGTTATTCTAGACCTCTACCTCTACTCTCTACACCTCTTTTTACAGTGCGGGTAAACAAACCCCGCATTTCATTTGCCGTCGCGTCCGCTGCGGAAAGCCCGTTTATTCCAGAACAAGCAACAAAGCCTTTTGATTGTTCCGCCGCGCCACGCTTGCAGGGAAAGTGCGAGTTGCATAATGCTGGAGATGCAGTTGTTAGGAATATGACGGATTGCGTCTTTACATACATACATATTCTCACGCCTGTATTCCCAAGAGGGGTAGGCAGAGCACATGAATTCAAAAATCCAGTGCCACGTTTAGCAATTTCAGCAGGGTAACCAGATGGTTAAACGTGATATTGCAGTGACAGGTTGCTAGCCCATCGCCTACAATACACTAACCCTTTCCCAGAGTCGACTCTTACGACACCCACGGGAAGAAAGGGGGAGGTGCTATTCTAACCCGGCACCACACGGGAATACTGGTTTGAGGTAATACTGGGTTAAAATATATCATTCTATTTTGAACGTTGCTTTGGTGAAAAATATGCTGTGAGAACAAATTGAAATGAAAAAAAATGGACCAATCAATGAATGAAACTAATTACTATACATACAAATGCCAGAAAAACAAATGAACTTGATACTCAAAATATTTTTTGTAATTTTATTAATACTTTTTTCGCAATATGTCAGTTAAAATTTCGATCAAACCACGCGACTGATCTCACCAATCACTACACGCGTGGATTGATCGCCATCGCCACCGCCTTTCCAGTGCAGATTTTTGTTTCCAGGGACGATAGGGTGTGCATGCTGCGAGGTTGTGGAATCGATTACCTACTTCAGTTCGCGAATCCACCTCTATATATAGGCTCCTTTAAAACACAACTTGAAGAGGTTGTGGATCACAGATCTTTAGGTGTGTGTGTAAGAGGTATTTATTTATTTACTTATTGTATATTTAGGGTTTATGTTAATTAGTATGTGATATGTTGTCATACTACATTTATTACAATCATAACATTTGTAAATAGTTAAAATTTCTATTTGTTATTACCTAAATTGCTGCTCCTCTCTACTGCTCAAAGGTTGGCTGGTAGAGATCCCTTTTGGGATAAGTTCGCCTTTGTACTTTGTTCTTTTTTTGGAAAACTGTCTGTACCTTATTTTCTTTTGTACAATAAAGAGTTTTTTACTTACTTATTTACTTACGATATTACAAGAGACCAGTACTAGGCATTGTTAATAAAAACATGTAATAAACATTCAATTTCATGGATATTTCGTACTTATCTAAAGTGTAAGACCAAAATGTTTCTTAGACAAATCTTATCCTAAACAATAATCGAGTACCGATTCGAATAATAAACAAGCGAGGGTTTATTTTTAATTATTAGTTGGTTCGATTCCCGGTTGAGACGAGCAAAATTTTAAAAATCTTTTAATCAAGTTTTGTTTCTTTTTCAAAATAGATGAATGTTTCCTTTCAGTAAAATGAGCTAGCCGAAGGATTTAGAGTAGTTCCCATCCAGGGCCCATGACAACTTTGTTCCCTTCAATTATCGGGTAGTTGTACAACGAGACAAGAGCCTTACCTCGGCGCCGCTCGCGGCAGGGCAGTGTACACCGGCCATTCGTTGTACATGAGAGGATCGCGGTACGTGCTCACTTCGTTCATGATCTCCGGCGCACGTGCCTGTCGCTTCGAAAACCTGTGGAAGAAAAAAGAAGGTTAAAAAACCTGTAGGGTGCGTTCCACCTGGGGCCCACAACGCTCTCGCCCACGACCGCAGAATCTACCATTCCACTTGAGAAAAAACGCCGCGGGCGTTGTGGGCGAGTGTTTCAAGTGGAACGCAAAATTTGAGCGCCGTGGGCTTCCAATATGGCGGCATAGAGAAAACGTGCAGGTTTGGGGGTTGTTAGTAAATATTTCGCATGGATTGGAGCAAAATTTAATTCAACGGGGATTTCCGTTAATTTATGGTAGCATTTTTCGCAAAACGAATGAGATTCGGTAAATTCATCAAAATCTGATGACATGGTGTCACGTGACACCATTGAGTGAAAGCCCACGCCGACCCACCTACATTTTGCGGGCGAAGTGGGCGCGACGTGGTCGCGAGCAATGACGTCATCTGTCACGTCAAACGATTCGCTCGCAACGACCACGGGCGCCTGAAGTGGGCGATACAATCGTTGTGGGCGCCTACCGGAACGCACCCGTAGTCAAGCTTCTCATTTTGGTTATGCTTTAGGTGATAGGCTAGCAAAATCGTTACTTAGTCAAAACCATGATTATTTCACGCTTCCTTGCCACCACTGGCATTTGTTTTTAGGCTTTACCTAAGTTAAGAGATAGGTACAATAGTATCAGGTTGATAGCCCGTCGCCTAAAATATACTTTAACCTATATCCTCAATCGCCTCTAAATACATCAAAAGAAGAAATACATACATACATATTCTCACGCCTGTATTCCCAAGACGGGTAGGCAGAGCACATGAATTCAAAAATTCAGTGCCACGTTTAGCAACTTGAGGGTAACCAGATGGTAAACGTGTTATTGTGGTGACAGGTTGCTAGCCCATCGCTCACAATACACCAACCCTTTCCCAAAGTCGACTCTTACGACACCCACGGGAAGAAAGGGGGAGGTGCTATTCTAACTCGGCACCACACAAGGACTTTTTAGAGACAGAAACTTAGCTGACGTCTTAAATTTTAGTTGTTGATGAGATACGACTATACCCAGAGCAAAAAGCTCAGGTATAGTTACAATATCTCAAGCAATATGTTACAATATACATCTCCATATAGCGGAATTGGTGAACGATGTAGAATGCATGGAAGCGTTAACCGCGTCGCATAATCTACGCGCGACAAGTATGTGAAAGGCATTCCGTGTTAACCTGAATATTGTACACAATTTAAGCTAACGTTGTACTGAACACCGGCTTCGCACGTGCAATACTGATTTAAATATACTACAGAATATCTTTACGATGTTAACAGCTTTTTAGGGTTCCGAACCCAAAGAACAAAAACAACTTATACATTCGTTATGTCTGTCTGTCCGTCCGTATGTCACAGACACTTTTTTCCGGAACTATAAAGAACTTTACTTTTGGAACTTGGTAAGTAGATCACAGAAAAAAAAATTTTTTTTGGGGTTCATACTTAAAACTGAAATACATAGGTAAATTCGTGAAAATTTCAACAGTAGCACGGTTCGTGACACACAGCCTGGCGACCGACAGACGGACGGACAGCAAACTCAATAATAGGGTTCCGTTTTAAATTTTTGGGTACGGAACCCTAAAAAATAGGCAACAGCAGGAGTGGTCCACTCCGCAGTTTAGGTACGCTTCGCCGCGACCTTATCAAAGGTCTACAAGCTGATAACGGTAGAAAGAGACAGCTATATTTATCAGTAAATATTATTAAAGATGTTCGGGAGTGGACCACGTACGTAACATAGTATTTATTATTGTAATGTATGACTCTTTATTGCACATAAAACAATTACATAGAACAACATAAGCTTACCTATAATACCTTTTACCTTATTACCGATTCTGTGATAACGGTAACAGTGACCTATTCATCGTTTGATCAAATGAGCATATCTCCGAGTGTTTCCACCGTCTCATTCATTTGGCCCTTTTTTTATAAAAAGAAGAATATTCTGATACCGTCGTTTAGTCGTCTATTAGAGGAACAGGAACTCTTAACAAATAGACAAAAACGATATCAAAATCTGCAGCAGTTTCGTATAAAATCTAGCCAGATGAATGAGACGGTTGGAACATTCGAATAATCGCCCAAATAAACCCTTACTCGACATTTACGGAAGAAAAGGAGAGGTTATTCTAAGCCCAACACTACCCAGAGCAAACTAGGTCAAACATTGGAATTACGAGTCAAGTTAAGAAGTGTTTGTGAACGTGAATAAATATTGTTATGGCGTCGTTTTATTGGATTTCAATTAAAGCTATAGAGCTAAAGTCATTGGCGCCTTTGAATACGCCATTGAAGCAAGGTGGAAAACAATAGAACTAATTGTTTGCCAAAACCTTCATAAACCCTTGCGTTTCAATTGAAATTTATCGTTTTCATGGCTGTTTATGTACTTATTTTTAATTAAACTCACTTCTATCGTTCGTCAACTTTATACGAGTGTAAATAATTTGTTTTTTAAGATTTTAAGGTTTAGTTACATACAGGGTGTCCCGTGGCAGATTTTGGATTTGAAATTTGAATATTTTTCCAAAGGTTGCGCGTGGGAGCGGGAAAGTGTTACCGTTTGACTCGGCATTTGTGCGGATTGTTTACCCAAGGTACAGTAGTGAACTGGCGTGCAGCGCGGTTTAGCAGTTAAAGCGTATTTTAAAGCATACCTGTAGTTTACCGGTCATTTTGTTCTTACTACAATATTCGTCTATTAAGTGACGCACCGAGTAGAATTCTGATTAGGACGTGGGCCCAGAAGTTCCATGCAACACGTCCAACAGTAGAAGAGCCACCTCCAGGTCCCAGCCAAACGTCAAGGACTGATCAAAACATTGCACGTGTTGAAAACAGCGTGCAAAATAGTCCCCGCCATTCCGTGTGTCAATTTTGCGTCAAGTTTGCGGCTGCCAAAAACCATGATGAACCATTTTTCAAGTTTGGACATTAAATTCCATCCTTTTAAGATCCAATTGGTACAGGAATTTAAAACTTAGTCGATCAAAGAGCGCAAGGAATTTCTTTGAGAACATGTGATGAGCCTTTCTCGAAAAATCGAATAGCAGGTTTGAAGACATTGAATGGCCATCCAGATCATCAGATTTCACGTCTTTGGATTTTTTTTCTATGGGGGGAAACTTAAAGATAAATTTATACGATAATGACCTGACGAATCTTTTGGAATTAAACGATAATGTGACGCGAGAAGTTGACGCTATTTTTCCGTCAGTGCTGCAGCGCGTCAATCAGAATTCACTGGAAATATTTCCCGAGTGAGTGTGCTGCAATGGAACACATTTCGATAAAGTACGCTTTAAAAAACAAAATCCGCATTATTCATCTTTCTTTTCATTACAAATACATTTATATTCTCAATTAAAAAAGTCTTTAAAATTAACTTTGAAATCCGAAATCTGCCACGGGACACCCGGTACATACATCACGTCGTTGGTATATGTTTTCAAATGGGGTCTAACTACTTCAATCTGTATTTATGTCTAACTACGCGAAACGTTACATATTCATAACTATGATTTCACATTTCGTAACCACTATTAGCGTAATTTTTGGTTTAAAGATAGATGAAGAAATATGCTAGAAGTGGCTGCGAACCGTGAAATAGTCATAATCATAGTCTATGTCACGTTTCGTGTGCTCATAAGGAACATAGGCGTGATTGTATGTATGTATGTATGTATGTATGTAAGATAGATGAAATAAGTTGCTTGCCAGTCGCGTAACACTAGCGACGTCGTTAATTTGTATGGAAAATTTTACAGCGCTGTAGCGGTCATTTGTATAATACCTACTTATATTAAGTATAGGTAAGTAAAATTCATTGTGAAAATAATTTTGAGTGGATAACAGTGTATAGTTAAGTAGTTTTGTTTTAAATGTATGTTTATTGTAATTTCTTATAATATTGAAGGAAACATTTTCCGAAAGGAAAAAAAAATCTTTTAGAGTGCCACGAAAAATCACATAATGTAATAACAATTACAGAAACAAAGGTTGCATTTTCTTATTTACAATGGCTTTGGTAACGTTCGAATTTTGATAACGAAAGTCAAAGCTGAAAACCGTATTCGATTCCATCGCCCACAAAATTGAAAGAAATACCCTTTTCATTTCTTTGTCTGACACACTCGTCTTTAACAATAAAAAAGCTTGTGTAATAATAGAAGATTAATGAAATTGTTACGGTCGAAGTGTTGGGAAAGGGTTGTTTACGGTTCTGGGGGCCGGCATTGCAAAGTTGTGGCCCGCGGAGCAGCCAATTGGCCAAATGTTTACATTGTATTCGCGGCTATGATTCCACGCTGAACCAAGGTTAGCGGTATTAGGTAGTTGGGGTATTATTTTAAGGCCGTTTTCGGTGTCACGTTTGTGAATCATTTATTGTTTCATTCGAGGATTGGGGAGTGAATGAAGAATTCAAGTATGTACCTATGAGGAGTATAGTAAATCCTATTTGGTGTTTGTTTAGAATAACACCTCTCCATTTATTCCGTGGATGTCGTAAGAGGCGACTAAGGATATAGGTTCAGGTATATTTTAGGCGACAGGCCAGCAACCTATCATAATAATATGTATCATAAATATGCTGAAGTCGCCACGTAGCGTGAAATAGTCCTGGTTTTGTCTGTGTAACATTTCGTGTGCTCTGCCTATTATGTCCGGCATTGCCCGCAAGGCTATGGCCCGCGACGCAGCCAATTGGCCAAATATTTACATTGTATTGTATTCGCGGAGGGTTAGCGGGTCTATTAGTTGGGGTATTATTTTAAGGCTGTTTTCGGTGTCATATTTGTGTTTTATTTATTGATGTGAAGTTGTTGAGGAGTGTAGTAAATCCTATGAGGTGTTTGTTTGGAATAACAGCTTTCCGTTTCTTCCGTGG
The DNA here is from genome assembly GCA_005406045.1 of Adoxophyes honmai. Taxonomy (NCBI): domain Eukaryota; kingdom Metazoa; phylum Arthropoda; class Insecta; order Lepidoptera; family Tortricidae; genus Adoxophyes; species Adoxophyes honmai. The sequence goes on from BHDV01071250.1 coordinate 24,864, forward strand.
ATGTCGGAAGATTTTACCCAGTAATCGGGTACACGCGTCTAAAAACCCTCGTGAAACATTTCCTGAAAATGTTCCTGTTAGTCGGCGCGTACGCACATCTAATCGATTGACATTGCCATGATACACGGTTAACTGAGCCGGAGTACACTCGAGTTCATAAATATATGAGCAGACAAATCGTCGTATCCTACGAAAAGGGGCGTAACTACAAATAGTTGATTTTACAGGAGACACTTTAAACTGTTTTAAAAAATCAGCGTAAAACTTAGTAATCTAAAATTAAAAAGTAAGAAGACTTGACACCCTACAATTTTTATGGTTAAATGTTTATTTTTTATTTTTTATGTAATTTATGTAAAGTATGTCACTTAATTCTTTTTACCACGATAGTTTTAAAAAAAACTTTTTTTTTCACGAGGAAAAAAGGCGTAAGCTATTTAATGCCTTAAACAATGGTGTCGTAAACACGTTATCTCCATGGAAAAGGGGCGTAAAGGTTATAACGACACCGTCCTAGGCCAGCACATGCGCAAACGCTCCGCGTGTAAAAGGGCGTAATGGCGGACACGGCCGGCGGTTTAGAGTCCCCGCGCTTCACTTCGCCGCGAAAACAGCTTCTTACGGCTATAGTGGCGTTATTCGATAGAAGAAAAAGAGCTATTGCAATTGTGGCTCATTTGAAAAACTTGAATAACTTTTCGAAATGAAATGACTTTGTTATATTTTTAAGACTAGTAGATGTGGAACAAAATACAGAATTCGATTATCAAAGAAGAGGAAAAAAGCATTAATGGTAATTACGCCCCTATTCGTTGGATACGACGAAATTAACGTTGCGGCGTCGTAACTTAAACGTTGCGTCGGCGCTGCGCGGGCGTTCACGAGACGTCGACGCTCGAAATACGCTAAGAAGTGGGCGGGGGTTCTAAGTTCAAAAAAAGATGCCCTAATATAATATGTGGGTCTCCCCACATTAGTCGACGCCTCTTCGGCAAAACGCGGGCGGAAAAGGCTTTATGTCAACGCAATAAGAGCGTATAAGACGTCAATCACCTCGTTTCGTCTGGTCTGAGGGTAGCTGAGTCGATTGATGCCTTGTTCGCTCTCGTCGACTAATATGGTGAGACCACAGATTTAACATCGAAATAGATGACTCAAGTACACATACTTCGTGTGTCAAAATGGAGCCAAAAGGGAGAGCAATGCTCCACCTTTGACGCGATTTCATTTAGTTTTATACCACTTAGATTAGGTTTAACTGCCAGAAGATAGTATAACTTGAATAAGGCGGCGTCATCTTTGAATAGGTTTCACTCGGAATCTCAATTCCCATCACTAAAATGCTCATGTGACGTTATCTATTGTAGAGAAAAAGTGACACGCTTGGTTTTCATACAAAAGCAGGAACTCGCGGTATCTATAAGTCTGTGGGTGAGACCCTAAGGCTGGTATGATTGTTACCTCCACATGGCTTTAAGCTGGTCGCAGCTCGGCTCGTCCGTCTTCGGCAGGTCTCGGTCGCGCACGCGCGCCGGCCGCGGCGCCAGCAGCGGCTCCTGGTCGACGCGCTGCGCCAGCACGGCGTACGCGCACAGCAGCGCCACCCACGCTCGCCAGTACCACGGCATCCTGGAAAAAAAGGTATAATTCAGGTCTATTTCAATTTTTATTAGGAAACGGTGCGGCTACGGTAGGGCATATCCAAAGGGTAAAAACGGGACCCTATTACTGAGACTCGCTGTCTGTCTGTCCGTCTGTCACCAGGCTGTATCTCATGAACCGTGACAGTTAGAGAGTTGAAATTCAGAGATGATGCATTTCTGTTGCCGCTATAACAACAAATACTAAAATAAAAATAATTATAATAATTAAAGGGGCTCCCAAAGATTTTTTTTTCCCAAAGATTTGCTGTTTTTGGTACGGAACCCTGCGTGCGCGAGTCCGACTCGCACTTGGCCGGTTTTTTACACTAAACAAAGAGACATTTATTACAACAAAAGTACGTAGTTATATTTATCAACATTAATAAATAAAATCAAAATTCAAAACTTTATGCAAAATACTCTTAAGAGCACTTTTACACGTCATTCTCGAGTCTACCAGCGCTTCGGAAAGACCATCATTGTCAAGAAGAATGCGTTGCAAGAAACTTGGCAGAAAGTTTTTTTTTATGTTAATAAGACAGGTAGGTACAATTTAGTTAACAATATAGGTACAATTATAATAATATAATATCGCTAGTCTTTATTTAGTTTCGTGGGAAAAACTCCATGTATTTATGTCACCGATCATCGAAACTAAGTTAGCGCGAAGTAGGATCGTTTAGCCTTTGATTAAGCTGAAATTTCATATTTGTATAACTCGGATGACAATACAACAATCCGGTAGTAGAATTCTGTTGGTCCAGCCATCAGAGAACTCTTCAACCATTAGTCCGATAGTCTTGAAATTTGAAGTAGTTAGCAAAGACTGGATAGCAAAAAAGCTTAATTGTAAATGTTTTTTCACGCAGAGTCGCGAACAGCATTTAATTTATTATAAACCTCTCGTGTCCATGAAAGTTGCTGGGATATCGAGCTTTTGAACAAAGCATGGGTGTACTTGTGTGAAAGTTTCTCTGGACGTTGTCAGGCAGCCGTTAAGCGTTTCCCGATACGTAAGATGGCCGACACGCGGATATGTGTCTGTGTATCATGTTTATTTATTTATTATGGAAGTAATATTCATTGATATACAAGTGTAGTTTACGAACATGAGGTAGTTTTACATACGGTCGCGTACATAACTTTATTTAGATTCATGTAATAATAATGAAATATTCGGATAAATCACGTCCTACTCGAATTTAGCTCGACATACTCTATATATCGACGTGGGCAGCTTGAAGGGCTATGGGCTAATGGCTAGCCCAAAACATGCGCTAAAGACGTGAGTTATCCGCTTTTTTATGACGGTCTTTCGGTAGTATCATGTTCAAAATTTAGGTAATAATTTTGAAAAAAAGGCAACAATTGTATGACGCCGAGATCAAGTTAACTCAATCACTATGTTCCTTTATAAACTCGTTTATTGTATTTACTTTATGTATCAGCTAATTACACACAACTTCTTGACGAATTCTTACATCACACATCACTATCGAATGCCCATCCTCGTCAATGCTAGCTGTTTTTTTAAAACTGACCCAATAGTCAAAAACACGCGCCACATTCAGCCTAGCATTGGCGAGGACCTTTTTTTAGTAATCAATCACAAGTCTTTTTTATAATATAAATTTTCGTTGTAACTTCTTACAAATCCAATATTTAATTATCATTAAATAATAAGTATAACAACTGATTATTGATTATTCTAAAACTATTGCGAGATTTACAAAGAACAGCTAAAATGGCAGCAATACGGTATTCCACAAAACAATTGCGAATCGGCGTCACAAGCCCACGCCGCGTGTTCCGAATTTAAAATAATTTTGTTTTCTTTGAATCATCATCCGTTTTAAGATATTCGAAATTTAAATGTAATTATATTTAGTATCGATTTTGTACAGGCTTCTCAATGTAGTCTATTTGATTATTGCGTCCAAATTTATTTTTATTCGATATTTGTTTAATTGTTGAACCTGTGCAAAAGCTTCTTAATATTCTTGCTCAAATCCTTCTTGTCAACACTGTACAATCGACGTTAACAGAACTCACCAAATTATCCTACAACGCAGCTTTAAAGGCGCTCGTATTGTTAAATAGTCGGTACCATATCTCAGCTGATCGGACGTCAAACGTTGAACAGTCAGACGACGAAAGCGCAAAGAATCGATTATCACCGACGAAACTCCAAACCGATTTCTCATTAGTCGACTTGACAGCCGACAACGGTTGTTTGGCCAGGGGCAGTAAGTGGCCGCTTGTTTATCTGTAAACACCTTGAAGCAGCCGGTCGGAATGAGAGGGCCAATAGTGATACAATTGCTGTTTTATAAAATCGAAATCGTAAATTGGGGTAGGCGTCGTATTGTCATTTGAAGGGATTATTTTATTGGACAGTCATGTCATTATTGTCTTTTCCTATTCGCGTTTCCACACAGTATTTGTACTACACGATTGCCTTTTTCACCTTCACATGCGTTACTCTTTTAACCTAAACGTGTGGTGTCGGATTTAAAACAACACACATACATTCCATATTCTCACGCCTGTATTCCCAAGAGGGGTAGGCAGAGCACATGATTTCAAAAATCCAGTGCCACGTTTAGCTAATTCAGAGGGTAACCAGATGGTTAAACGTGATATTGCAGTGACAGGTTGCTAGCCCATCGCCCACAATACACTAACCATTTCCCAGAGTCGACTCTTACGACACCCATCGGAAGAAAGGGGGACGTGCTATTCTAACCCGGCACCACCCGGGTTATAACAACACCTTTCCATTTATTCCGAGCATGTCGTAAAAAGCGACTAAGGACATAAGTTAGATTTTAGGCGGCAGACTAGCAACCTGTCACTATTGTACCTCTTAACTTAAAACTTACAAATTGTGCTCGAAGTGCTTACAAAGAATAATATAAGGTAAAGTCACCTATAATGGACAAGGACCAGTAATGGACAATGACTCTTATTTACTACCCGCTAAGGAAAAGTCATTTG
>BHDV01071250.1:29868-40461 GCA_005406045.1 Adoxophyes honmai
AAAAAAAAAAAAAAAAAAAATAAAAAAAATTAGGTCGAATTGAGAACCTCCTCCTTTTGGAAGTCGGTTAAAAAAAAACAAAGATCCCGACGAATTGAGAACCTCCTCCTTTTTTTTTTGAAGTCCGTTAAAAACGCCGCAAAATGGCGGTGCGTTTATTTCCCACAAAAGCACAAAAGCCGAAGCTGCACAAACACCGGTGCAATATCCGGCCCCGGACCGGTAAGCCGCATTGTCTTATCCGACAATAGCTCTGTTGAGATCCGATTTCAGTTGATTCGATAAAGAAAACGTTTTAATCCCGAGTTGAAACAGCTGAAAGGTGAAACAGTAACATTTCTTTGAGGTGTACTGGTTGACAGGGAAATTGTATCAGTTGGGTAACGTTTAAAGGTCGTGTCTTGTTATGTTTTTATTGGTAAGTACGGTCGACCAAGAAAGTGGTCTACCACTTTTTACAAAAGTTTATCTGAGATCAAAATTATCACAAGGTTGACATTGTCACTGTCATAATATTATGGCGAGGGGAAATCGACCTTGTTGTGTCATGAGTTCAAATGAATATCGATCTTGAGGGGGTAGACCAATTTCTTGGTCGACTGTACCTATTCATATTTCTAATTATGGATTGCGCTGGATATTGGAAAGATAAATTAAATGTAAAAGACGCGCTATTTTGGAACGGTTAGTAAAGCAAATACAAATTACATTGTTGCCTAGCCATTTACATTATTACGAGTAATAAATTGAGTAAAACTATTATAATTCTTATGTTTCAATTTATTTATGGATACCAAAACATAATCGACACTTCTTAGAGCAATCAGCCTAATAATATTATTAAATAAGTATTATTTTAACATACATTAAACCAACGAGTTACCGTTAATCTACCAACTCCTTAAAACCAGCGGTCGCTCAACCAAGAGGTAATTGATGACAATACAGAATTTAATCCCAACTTTGTAAGCCAGTGATAGTCGTCTAAAAATAGCCCGGAGGCATCGCTCTACAGAATGGCCGCTGTTCCCAAAATAGAACCAAATTTAGCTAGTAGGCGCTGGACGCTGCCTATTATAATGATTTATTGTAATATTGTTATAAGATCCGAAAGATTATTTAAGAAAAAAGGTACAGTATCACCAAACAAAGAATGCTCCAGGATGCACCTGCGTTATAAATCAGTTTTGTGACGCGGGAAACTTCGATCTACCAATGATAAAAGAGATTTTTTTGTGCGCTGAGCACTTGCGTTGTGATTGGTTATTAATTGAAGTCTCAGACAGATCGGGTCGGTAGAGCACACAAAACGCTACTTAAACGTGTCACACACTAAGCAGATACGGTAAGATATATGTTACTGAACAGATATCTGTCAATATCGGTCCCTATACATATACAATTCAATGAGCTAACACACACAACGCAGATTTACCGTCAAGTATTTGTTGGCACCGACGTATGGAAGGATGGCATTTATACGCAGATAAAATATTATCGTATATGCGTAGTCTGTGACGAGCTTTAGACAAATGACTGTTTCTGGCTTCGTGGGGTTACTAGTGTATTTTTAGGTTTCAAGTCGGCAGGTACAATAGTGGCAGGTTGCTAGCCTGTAGCCTAAGACATATCAACATATCGGAAGATATGGAGAGGTGTTATTCTTCGACACCACACGGAAAATGAGATTATATGTATGTATAATATGTTAAAAAAAAATCTACTTTCTAGGTCTCATTCAAACTAATTTTCGGTGGAAGTTTGCATGGTAATATACTTTTTTTTAGTGTTATCGTTCTCTTATTTAGGAGTTAGAGGGGGGGGGGAGGGACTTTACCACTTTAGAAGTATCTCTCGCGAACAATTCAGTTTAGAAAAAAAATGGTTTTTTTTTTGAGAAATCTATAAATATCCCTCACGAATGGGTTTGATGAAAAAAAAATTGAGTTTCAGTTCTAAGTTGGGGTTGGAGTTAAGTTGGGGAAAAATAAAAATAAACTTTTTGTCTATTTTTGGGTGAAAATCTTAATGCGGTTCATAGAATACATCTACCTGCCACGTTTCAACAATATGTGACATTTCAGCACAGATATGTTGGTATTCTGAAGCGGTAGGTAAGGTAAATGTACCAATGCTCGACACTGAGCCAATACACGGCACTTGCAACCTTATGTCATAGTAAGACAGGTGACAGATGGGTGTCGGCTACTGGGCGTTGAGGCGTCGAGCATTGGTACATTTACCTTACTCTGAAAGTTCCTTGAGAGCTTTGTCAGGAAAATAATAAGCTAAGTTGCTTCATTAACAAGTTTTTCTTGTGTCGAAAGGTTTTTATTTGTAACATTCACAATGGATGCTTTTCCAAAGTTCAAACGGAAACCAACAAGGGAAGAGCGCAAGATGGAATCACGGAAACAACAGGTATTGCAATACTTTTTAAATGACGTTTACAATTTCAAACAATCCGTAACCTGACCTGGTACGATAGCCGCTTACAATAGTGAACTAACACAATAGAACACCAGGTCAAAACACTGCTTGACGTCAAGGGGTCACTTCGGTCACCCCGTTTAGTCAACTTCGAACCAAGAAACCTAAGCCAAAGTTACAGCAAAAACAAAAGTTACTATAAAAACAACTAATACACCCCGGCTTCGCTTAGACAATGGAACAACATTATTGTCTAGAATCGCTTGAAATAGTCTGATTGTGAGATGTGACATATTTAGGCCCTTGAGCTGAGAAGTTCGGTCTAATTTAGAGGGTCGTTGGCCGAAGGAAATCGGTGAGTAATTGTTATTATTGATCTTAGAGGCTGTTTAGATTAGATGGACAGTAAAAGTCTACAGTGTTTCATTTGTTGCATGGTACCCGAACCCAATATAATCTTAAGCGTAAGTAAGTATAACAATCTTTTCTCAAATTTTTGGTTTGATTTTGTTTCTTGGATAAGTTTTGAGTTGGCAGGTATAATAGTGACATGCCACTATTAAACTTACTTTTTTTTTGACGGCCGGATAGCCCAGCGGTTAGAGAACCTGACTGTGAAGCTTAAGGTCCCGGGTTCGATCCCCGGTCGGGGCAGATTCTTGTATGATGAATACGAATGTTTGCTTTCGAGTCTTGGATGTTTATCTATATTTAAGTACGTTTATCCGTTGTCTAGTACCCATAACACAGGCATTAAATTGCTTACTTTGGGACTAGGTGATTGGTGTAAAAATTGTCCAGTGATATATTTTTTTTTTATCTGATGGAGACCGTGTAGTTTTGAGTTAGACCGTTGGTGTCGGGTTGGGATGGCGTGAAAGGCGACTAAGGAAAAAGTCGACCACTATTGTATGTGTTACTCAAAATCTAGAAAATATCCTAAAAGCTTTTACTATGTAGCGTTTGTTCACTCTGCCTATTCTATTTAGGAATACAGGGATGATTTAGAATACGTAGGGAAGATTAGGAATACGTACGAATCTTGGCAAGAAATATGAAGAATTTCAAAGACTAACCTATGTATGGTAAACCTTATAAGCCAATCATTAAGCCCGTCACAGACTACGCATATACGATAATATTTGATCTGCGTATAAATGTAATTTTTCCATATGTCGGTGTCAAAAGATACCTGACGGTAAATCTGCGCAGTGTGTGGTAGCTCATTGAATTGTATGGGGAGCGATATTGACAGATATTATGTTCTGTAACAGATATCTTACCGTATCTGCTTAATGTGTGACGGGCTTTAGGAGGTAAACTATTTATCGATTACTAAGTTGATATAGGCCGCGGTCACATTTCCGGGGTCACAAATGGGATCATGATTCTTGGGTGACCCTGTGGTCGCAGTGGTGAATACATCCTTAATTTTAATAGGGTACTGTAAGAGGTGGTAACACGTGTGTGTTACTGGCTCTTATAATGACTGGCCAGCTTAATGCTAAGTCATATTCAAATATTTAAAATTAGAATTGAAATTTTTATAGTAGTTCTTTTTCTAAATGGCTGGTCGGCATTATAGAGAGCTCCGCCTCATGAGATAGACGTTCTGTTTGTGACTCTCTGAAAAATATATAAAATCTAAACTAAAAAGATCAAGTTTTATTATATCTAGATAATTCACGGGCGTTTCTATACGGTCCTCGTACCACAACCTAAGTAGTCTACAACTTAGGACCCCTACAGTACGCTTAATCTGAAATATGTTAGTGGAAGATCTTAACCTAATTTATAAAGTCAGAAGTGTAGGTTTAAGGTTTGGTTAGTTTTCTAAAAGAAAACTTGAGCGCTCTCGCTTTTTCCTGGTCAATTATACAGATACATAAAATATACATACATTACGCTCACGTCTGTATTCACAAATGGGGTAGGCAGAGCACACGAAAGGCTACGCAATCAAACGACGACTACTTCACATTTCGTAAAATCATGAATATTTCACAATTCCTAGGCACTCCTAGATGTTAAGGTTTTGATTTTTGAAGTAAAGTTGTGACAGATTGAGCTAGTCGCCTAAAATTTATCTTAACATATTCTTAGAGGCCTCTTACGACATTCACGGAAGAAACGGAGAACGTATTCTAACATCGACATTATACGGCAATCCAAAATTCAGATGTCCCCTGAAATTAGCAGATTTTTTTATGTCGTAGGTACCATAGCGAACAGGGATTGTTGAGCCACTTACCTATGTTTGTAACTGGGTCGTGTAATACTAATCCAATAGCTGACATCTAGTCGGTCACATCGGTCATTGATTACACGTCTAAATTGCGAACAGTGGCAAGTGGCTCAACGATCCCGGTTCGTGATTCGTGACTGTACTTTCAATGGATCCCGTCTCTTCTAGTAAAGCTGACATGGCGAAAAATGTAAAATACATACATTTCCTTGCAGTTAAAAAGTTCAAGTAACTGTACAGAAATTTTAAAGGCAACATTAGACGCAAGGTTAAAAAATAAGGAGATAATAAAGAGGAAAATAGGTTAACGCATATTTTAAGCGACAGGCTAGCAACCTATACTATCATACATATTTTATCTAAGCCATTACACTTGTTAGTTTTACTTACGTACTTACCTAAGTAGGGACACAGCTATAAATTAGAACAAAACAGCAATACTCATCTCTGATAGCAGCATCCCTACTTACGTAAAGGCCCAATCAGACGGTTCATTTTTCTTTAATTTTCGCCTTTCATTCGGTACTATTCACTTGAAATGACACGTCTGAACACGGAATGAAACAAACTGTCGAATGAATTCACTAGAAAAATTAAGCAATCACTCGGATGAACGTCCATCCGAATGAACCGTCTGATTGGGCCTTTAGGCTAAGCGCGCACTACGACTTTTTATCGCGCGACAATTTTGTCGCAGAAATGCAACGTAAGGGTTTACATGTCATCGCGCGCACTATGATGAAAAAATCAGTATGGACAGCGCTATTTTAAAATCGTGTCGCACGACAAAAAGTCGTAGTGCGCGCTTAGCCTTAGTAAAACTTACAGGTTTAAAGCGCTGGCCAAACTTAAAATGTAAAACGTATCCCAAAATCCCCCGTATCCCAAGATCTCCCGTGTGGTGCCGGGTCAGAATAGCACCTCCCCCTTTCTTCCCGTGGGTGTCGTAAGAGTCGACTCTGGGAAAGGGTTGGTTAGTGTATTGCAACCTGTCACTTCAATATCACGTTTGACCATCTGGTTACCCTGAAATTGGTAAAGTGGCACTGTTTTTTTTTTATTCATGTGCTCTGCCTACCCCTCTTGGGACTACAGGCGCGAGAATATATATGTGTATCCGTACCAATATATAAATGTGAAAGTGTGTTTGTTTGTTTGTTTGTCCGTATTTCACGGCTAAACGGAGCGATGGATTAACGTGATTTTTTAGGTAGAGATAGTTTAGGGCAAGGAGAGTGACACAGGCTACATTCTGTCTCTTCAAAACCCCCCATTTCCCTAAAGTGAGGGGTGGAAGTTTTCAATGTAGAAAGCTATAAAATTGGTATGTGTGCTATCTCTTCTGTCATACCCCGAATTTATGTATCCCAAAAGTGGTTCCGAAACGTGAAAGCCATGGTTTTGACTATGAAAAGTTTTGTGTGAGAGTGCCACATTCAGAATTACAGGCGGAATATACATATATGTCAAAGTGACCTGTACCTTTTCTGCCCCATCTCAAATGTCCACCCTCTTGAGTCGACGCGTGCAAAGTAGCCCTCCAAATAACTAGCTCTAGTAATATCACAGGTAAGCAAAAAGGTGCGAAATGAATCTACCTACTAAATACATACATACGTACATACAATCACGCCTATGTTCCCAAATGGGGTAGGCAGAGCACACGAAACGTAACACATACAAAATTATGATTATGACTATTTCACACTTCGCAGCTATTTCTAAAATAATTTTAGGTTTGAAACCAGACTGAACAGGTAATATATTAGTATAATAGCTTGCAGCGCTATTGTCTAATTTAATTTGACAACTGGAATCAATCATCGAGCTATAATCGCTTCGAGATTCATACATTTAAAAACGAACTGATACTGAAACTGTCAAATTAAACACGATTTAGGTTTTTGGTGCGTTATACAATTGCGCTGCTGGTGACAGATGGACGTACAGCGAAGTATCTATAACAGGGTCCTATTTCCACCCTTTGGGTACGGAACCTTAAAAAATGAAAACGTCCCAAAAAATCGCGGTTACGCCCCGGAAGAAAAATCAACTCGAATCACCAAAGTTACCAAGTCAAGCCTAAATTACCCTTAAATTGGTAGCTTGCCGACCAATTTCCATTCAATAACGAAAATTTACCTTGTAATTTATGGCGTCGAAATTATTGATGATTCGAATACTTTTAAAATATACCTCGCCTTGTGACTATTTTTAGACGGCCCGGGTTGGACACAGAGTCGCGAAGGGTGGAAGGGTATCTGGTGTAAATTTGGATTTAATTAGGCAAGTATTAAAGACCCGGTTAAGTGTTGCCAGGATAAACGTAGCTACAGTATTACCAAACAAAGAATGCTTCACGATGTACCTGCGTTGCAGATCAGTTTTGTGGCAGAGCGAGAGGCCAAACAGTGGCGTAGCTAGGTAACCAAGGGCCCTAGGGCAAATAAAAAAAGGGGCCCCACACCTGTTTCAACTGATTATTGTGGCGTAGCTAGCATGGCTGGCACCCCTCCCACCTAGAATTCCATAGAAACGGTTCTAGGGCCCCCTGAGCTTGAGGGCCCCGGGGTCAGTACCCGCCTAGCCCCTTGGTAGCTACGCCCCTGAGGCCAAATTCAAAACACTCGCAACCGACAAGCATGTGTGACGAGAGCGAAGCGTAGCGAGTTCCCGCCTTGGACTTCGAGGTTTTTTTTACAAAAGCTCAGAAACGAATTAAATAAGTCAACTCCTTACTAAAACACCTCGGTTCAAATAATAAAATACCTGGTATGGAGTTTTCGAAGCAATTACTTGTCGATGAAATCAAAATACTTGATAAGGTAAAAGCACCAATGCTCGACGTCTCAACGCCCAGTAGATGACACCCATCTGTCACCTGTCTTACTATGACATAAGATTGCACGTGCCTAGTATTGGGTCAGTGTCGAGCACAGCGACGTTAACCTTAAGTTGTATTTGAAATAATATTCGATTCAATGTCCGTCGGCAATTCAATGATAACCCACACGAAATTAATCGTATGACCCCCTTTATTCCGTCAAAAAGTCTCATCCAGGTATTTTATTTCATTGCCGAGGTGTTAAATGTGACGTTTCGCTCCTCCCACGCGGTCCGAATAACCTTTGCGGTATAATTCATTGTTTATGCCCCAAAGACATTTACTTCCTTATGTTTTTATTACAGAAACAGACGGTATTCATTACAGGTCGAAGTTTTTCTTTTGTTTTGTCCCTGTGGGGTGGGTGCTGACATACTCTCGCTTCATACATTCATACCTCTCGCTTCATACATTCATACCTCTCGCTTCATACATTAATACCTGTCGCTTCACACATTCATACCTCTCGCTTCATACATTCATACCTCTCGCTTCATACATTCATACCTCTCGCTTCATACATTCATACCTCTCGCTTCATACATTCCATAATGAGGCCTCCGAGCTTAAAAAAAAAACTAGTTTTATAATATTTTCATTCAGGTTTTTTCAGTTCACCCTTGTAAACTAAATGTTTAAGTATAAGTACTTATTTTGGTAAAGTCTAGCAAGTCTTATTTAAACTCGACTTTAATTATTTAAGCTAATTAAACATACACCTACAATATGAAATGTATATTGTTGAAAAAAAGACCTCGACTCGCTTCGTGGTTTCGGGGCTAATAAAAAAAAAAATATTGCAGTGTAGGTTAGGAATTTATATAATTATTTGCTGGAATTTAACGATTTATGTTACTATGAGATGTGTGTGTGTTTGGGCCGATAAAGTAGTGTATGCAACTGTACATAATAAGGCCTTAAATTTTCTAAGGCCTTACATTATGTAGAAGTTGTTTAATTTCGAGATATGTTCAACTGTAGGTATGTGTTTACTCATACATATAAATATATAACAGTGATCCATGAAAAGGTTGTCAATAAATGTCTGACAGACTTTTAAAATAGTATTACTTTCACAGAATAAACAAGTATTTTCGTAGAAAAAGTTACTAACAATCTTAAAATGGTACAAATTTTCCAGAAATCACTTAAGCACCGAAATTACTAACGGAAAAGAAAAACAACTTCGAGTTTCTCTGAGAGACTTACGGTTACCATGGCTATAAGTAACGGCCCTGGAATAGATACAATAATTATTATTATTTTGCTAAATGTGGCACTGGATTTTTGAATTCATGTGCTCTGCCTACCCCTCATGGGAATATTGGCGTGAGAATATGTATGTATGTATGTAATTATTATTTTGAGCTCGACAACACTGTTATTTTTATATGAGATTTTTATGCTTCCTTTAGATAGGGGAAGATTCATTGTGGTTGAAGAGCTCTGTTTAAAACACAGAGTTACATTCGTCACGGTGCATAGGTACATAACATACGTTATGCCTGAATTACCCTGAAATTGCTAAACGTGGCACTGGATTTTTGAATTCATGTGCTCTGCCTACCCCTCTTGGGAATAAAAGGGGTGAGTGTATATGTGTGTATTACTGAATTCTGGCATTTATAACACTATGACTGTTTCACGTTTAGTAGCCACCTTAGTATATTTTGGGTTAACGTTAAGAGGAATAATGATCACGTGAATTCACCATATTCTCTCTCTGCCTGTCAAAGGTTGGCTGTAAGAGATCCCATAAGTTAAAAGTCCGCCTTTGTACCTCGCCATTTCATTTGTATTTATTTTTATTAATTTCGTGTCCTTTCCTTTTATACACACAGCACAATCTTCTTAATAAGTTTTATTATTTTCGGACTTAGCAGCAATGGCGAAACTTTGATAACGGTCGGATTAATATGCCAACACTAATCTAGGAATAACTCGCACATAGTTCGACTTATCTTCTGTGGTACCTATTATTCTCTAACATAACCAAACTCGTCAACTCGACTTCGAGTTGTCAAAATCAGCTCTGCTGTCATATTGTATGAAAATTTTGACTGTTCGATGAGTTCGACTTCGGGCTCGTCGACAATTTCAGCTAGTTGTGTTAAAGAATAACACTACAGAAGTCATTAAATTAAAACAGTTTTTAATTGTCACTTCAAGTATTGCTTTTTTCCATGTTTTTTCTAATAAAACAAAGTTACAACTACAGTTTTGTAATTCAATAATGAAGGAGTAACCTCACACCAAAAAGATTCAATAAGATTAGAAGAACAACTTCAAATTCAAAAGATATTGGATAAAGATATGTCCTTTTGTCAAAGGCGTCGACTCAATTCAAGCGTTCGTCCCATCTTGATTAGGCTTTGTGAAATATAATACGTCGCTTCATTTGTAATAATGTTTATCTACATACATATCTAATCTACAGATGCTATTTTGTTCTTGAGATAGCCCTTTTGCTTCACCCACATTCATTAATCTCTTCACACATGCCCACTACTTTCGAGTAGGTATATTTGACTACTGTAAATAAACTAAGGGCACTATGAAACTTCCCTAAGGGATATGTTCGCCTTTGTCGTGTTTTTTTGTACAATAAAGAGTTATTGTATACACATAAATTGATGTCCCTGTTTAAAGACACCAATAAACTACCCATAACAATCAATTTCATTGATGATCGCGAAGATTACTAATATAATTTTAAACAAAAAAAAACCGACTTCAAATCTATACTAATATAATAAAGCTGAAGAGTTTGTTTGTTTGTTTGAACGCGCTAATCTCAGAAACTACTGGTGCGAATTGAAAAATATTTTTTGTGTTGGATAGACCATTTATCAAGGAGGGCTTTAAGCTATATAACATCACGCTGCGACCAATAGGACCGAAGAAACAGTGGAAAATGTAGGAAAAACGGGGGAAATTTGTCACTATTCGACGCGGACGGAGTCGCGGGCACAACTAGTTAGCAATATTTTGAAAGTATTCTGTTTACTGAATGTAAAATCTTGACTTCATCAAC
>BHDV01071259.1:0-48184 GCA_005406045.1 Adoxophyes honmai
ACCGCCCTAAGACTCTCATGCTCGCCGACGGAAAGCGGTTACAGGTATAATAAGTTTAGTGTGTCATATAGTATCTATGTCTTACAAATAGGTACACACTAGACTATTATATACACATTTCCAACAGTATCTGATAAAAAAAGTGTTGAGAATAATGACAGCGGTTCAAACGCCCGAATATTTACCCTATAGGAAGACTGAGTATCTATGTAATTGTCACACAAAACTACGTACGCACCGTCTTGTAGTCCCACAGTCTCACATTGCAAATATTACTTAAACAGACATAAACACAAACGTGTTCCCAATGTATCACTGTAAGGTCCCGATTTATTTTCATATCAGCAATTTTCCCCTTGTGATATGATTTACATGGCTCCCGGGGACTCATAAACGCGATGGGAGGTCGTTAAGTAACGTCGTAAATAGTCGTGTGTCAGTGATGAACCGTAAAATGGTTCATAGCAAATACTCGGTGCGTAATGGTGGTTAATTAAATCGGCAATTGATGGCTCATCGTCACTACACGAATGCACGAGGAAGGCGGCCATCAGAGAGGAATGGCGGCGCGTTGTGAAGCTTGCCACCAACACCTGAAATGATGACCACGACCGCTCTGTCAAGAGCGACACCGACAAGGAAGAAGAATGGTGGTACAGTCACCAGTTGTGGCTGGACTTTAGTAGGTACCTTGTCGCAATAGCAATTGATAGAAATGTGGTGCTAACGAAGTGCCGCAGAAAATAATTTGCTGGGCTGAGAATTATATCTTCCTGTTTCTTCCGTGGATGTAAAAGACGATTATAGAAATAGTTTAAAATATGCTTTAAGTGACTTGAAACATAAAATTTTACTTTAAATTGCTGCAAATAAATGGGTTAATTTTACTTAAAATAGTTTTACTTGAAATAGTATCGACAATGGATAAATATCCAAGGCTCGAAAGCGAACAATCGTATTCATCATACAAAATATCTGCCCCGATCGGGATTCGAACCCGGGAACTTACGCTTCACAGTCAGGTTCACTGACCACTAGGCTATCCAAGTGTCAAATACGACAGCTAGATTTAATACCTTGATGCCCAGTTCACATTATTCCAGTCCAGTGGTGGACTGTGGACTGGTGCATAGCATAGCATAGCAGTGCGTGAGCATAAATTGGGTGAGCTGGAATGAAAAGTTGACGTTCTCTCCAGTCACTGGACTGGAATGCTCACTGGAATGGGTACATTCCAGTGTCGGTTCCCATTATTCCAGTAGCATTCCAGCACTGGATTGGATTTCTGGATTGGAATGCTACTGGAATAATGTGGACATGATGTCAAACTCATCGACGATTTTAGTTTGTTACCTTAGAGGATATAAAACAAGCATTTCGCCAAGTTAATTTCAATTTGGCAAGACTTTTGACTCGGCCATAAAAACACTCGAAATATTTGAAGCAATTCTACATTTTGTCATGAAAAATCCAACGAGCCGAGCAAGCGGCCAGAAGAAATGAATCGCGGACATAAGAGCCCTCGCTGCGAGGGGGCTCCGACAAACATTTTGTTCTAGACCCTTCTCCCCACTTAAGCTCGTTCATATGTTTTTTTAACTCATTTCGATGCTCTTTTTTACAATGGGATATTTTCGGACGGATCTGTGTTGTATGTTTTGGGTTGTACCTTTATGTGCAGTTAAAACAAATTGATTTTTGAGCTACCACAGGATGTAGCCACAATAATCGTAACAAAGATTTCCTTGGCCGACCATAGGTCTATTTTACGCAAACGGAATTGTTTACCTATCCAATAAACGGATCTGTTGCAATTAATAAATTTGCTGTTTTATTAATTGCAACAGATCCGTTTATTGGATATCTCAAAGAACCACCATCTTGAATATCTACCTAACACAAATTCAAAAACATAACTTGGGGTACAGTGCTGCCCTCTATATTACATCTTTGGATACAACAGGTAGCTTTTTACTTTAGGTAAGTTCAGATTTTTTTTTATTTGTGTCAAATCTATGCTAGTAAAAAATGTGTTTCTTTCTTTGTTTCAATGTAATGTCAGTGTGATGTTTACTATGGAAGACGCTACGAAACGTCAAATAGTAGGTTTTGTTTGTGTACCGTTTCGTGTGCTCTGATTACCCCATTTGGGAACACAGGCGTGAATGTATGTACTATCGAACCAACTGATTCCTGACCCACCGCAGAACGTTGTCACAATAAACATCATTAACATTTCCTTTGTCAAGCAATGCAACAATGTCACTATGACGTTACTGTGAATAGGTTCTATGGTGGGTCAGGAATCAATTGGTTCGATGGTACCTATGTGCCTGAACAAATCAAATGCCAACCATGCGCTAACCAAATCCCGCCAAACCGTCAGAGGAGCAGCCACGCTTTTACCAGCTGCCTAATAGAATGAAAACGCCAATATTTGTAAAAATATCTATGTTAAATGTAAGGAAATTGGCAGAGGCTCCTGCTAGCGGAGCAAGCCACGGGAGCCGTGCCCTATCGAGTTTGCATCATTCTTTTGTAACAAGCTTTTATTTGACTTGCCCTGTTAGTACGAAGAATATGCTTGTAGAAATGGTGTGTAAATGTGTGTCAAATCTTGAAAGATAAATTTGACCCACTTTCCGGTTTCTGATAGAGCTGAATCGGATGAAAACGTTACACAGATAAAACTATGTTCAAAACAGATGTCAGAGGTATAATACTGACAGGTAGCTAGCCTGTTGCCTAAAGCGTACTTAAATTTATTTTCTTAACGTCTGCGAAAGAAATGGAGAGGTGTTACGGAATAACCTGACACCACACTGACTTCTTTATTCTTATACTAGAAGTGGCTACATGGTCATGCTTTCGTCTATGCCACGTTTCTTGCGCTCTGCCTACCCCATTTGGGAACATGAGCGTTTCTCCTTTTCACTTGGAATCAGCAATAAGGAAAAATTACATCGTATTGTTTGATTTTGCCTTTTGCCCGTAGACAGAAATCACTTTGTTACACTTGCTACGATCCTGGCATACCTCTTTAGCTTCATCACACTCTACGGACATGTTCTTCGGTTTCGGGTACTATTGACCCGGACTTTTCATAAAACGTCCCCTATTTAGTCGAGGATCGTTCGTCTAGGTCTAGCCATTTTCCTCTCAACACATGCATTCAAAATCCTATTTAATCTGTTTAGTAAATAATATGTCATCAATCCTCCCGATATGACAAAACTACATAGTACTAATACTATCATAATGTCGTATTTCCTAGTCTAAGTACTTACTATCTAAACTTAATGTACTTGTAAAAGTCAAGGGCTGTTTTGGTCATAAATTTCCACAGCACGAGAAGCGTTTCTATCCGTGGATTAGTCTTAATGAGTCAAGAGCTATCCGAGATGGCCTATAAGGGCACTCCAAGCCTCGAACGGTTAAGAAGGAAAGCGGGCAAAAAAGGGTTTTCGATGGGTTGTTGTTGTACTGATCTCTTGATTTTATTTCGCTATCGCTTACCTGAAGGAGGAAGAAAGTGTGGTTTGTTTATGTGAAGAATTTTAAAGAGGCGGTTTTTATTTATTTTCCCATCTGTGCTTAATTGATAATTATGTAAATTTATTGTTAGGCAGGACTTTAGCAAAACGGACTTTTACAGATTGCTAAGGCATGACATTCTTTTAAGGCTATGCCTCGTTCTACCTTTTATTTTTGCCTGTATGATGAGTTTAGGAATTTCATATTTTTTGTTGTTTCATATTTGTACGTCTAGCTTTTTTCTTTGGGTGGTCTTTATATTGGATAATTCTTGGTATTAGAATAAAAGTTTGAAATTAAAGACAAATTAAAAAATCTTTAGTGTACAACAGTAACATAATTATCCTTACCTATACATCATTAAGTTCTCGACGTAAAACTAGGGTTTCGGTAAAATGTAGAGAGAAAAAATAACAGAGCCCTGTGCGTGTACAACGAAATATTGCCGCGTTGTATTGACTAGGCGCTATTTCAGCAAAATCTTGCCAAGTAGAATTCGCAGCAAAAATCTTGTTAGATTTCTCCGCCTTTAAGCTCTTGTAACGTCTTCCATGTTTACTAGATTTTTGATGTTCCGTAAAAGTGGAGTAAGTTGTTAGATGTTGGTTTTTATTAAGTGTTCAAAATCGTAAAAAATCGTTCGTGGAAGAGATTTAAATTCCGCAACTATTCGCAAATTATAGACAAAAAGTAAAATTAACAAAAATTGCCTTAGCAGCTCTGGCAAACTCTCAGAAAACTTATTAAAAATAGGGTGTTTATCTATTCTGTTTCTGTTTTTGAGTAAGTGTATCATCATTATAGGAAAAACTTAGGGATAATTACTACAGTACAAATATGTATTTGTATAGGTTTACTGTAATGGAAGACATTCTACCTTAAACTCATCTCATTTCCCCTCTTTCTTTACTTTTATTTCTCACGGGTGTTTCCTTAAACACAAAAAACTTATATAAAACACATCCCGAAACACTTTGGACCGTTGTCACTTGCACCTCGCGGACCACGGAAATGGAATGTTTACTCCCAACGAGATATTGAATGCTGCGGTATATTTCTACGTGAACGATTTCATTTTACGCCCCATTAGCCGCTGCTCATTGCGGTCCAGCTGGCACCTTTGCGATTCGAACAAAAATCTTGCCTTTGACACGGGCCTAATTTTGAACGGTAGTCGTTAGAAGAAAGGGATACGCTTCCCTTTTCGTTAACGGGTCACGTGGCATGAACATTTACTGATGTTTTAAGTATTGGAGCATGTTTTTTAGGGTTAAAATACTGTAGGTACCTAAGTTACCCCTTGGCAGTAGCTCTTAGTACTTAGAATTTGAGTGAATACTTAATACAGCCGGAAAATAGCTGAAACGAGAGGCATTCAGTATTAGCCGGGATTACTTAGCATGAGTTATACCTAGTTTAGAGTGAGTCAGCCGTGGATTGGTGTTGAAACGAGCTCACTTTTGTGGACGGCCAGACGCGTCTTCTTTGACACCATGTCACTCCCTTTTTCTCTATCTCTTACTTAAGCATAAAGGAAGTTCTGCAAGAGATTTTAGAGATTACCATGCAAGATGACAGTATTTTCTCCTAAAACAAGTGAGTAAAAGGTGGTCTGAAGTATCTACCAACTACCTAGTAAGAGTCTTTTTGCGTTATTTCGACTGCCAAAAAAAAAAATGTTTTTGTACAAGGTGCAGAAATTTGAGTTCCCTGGGATTCCGGCTTGGCTTATTCGGCTCCGCCAGCCCAAACATAATCGAAATGCACGAGCGTAATTGATGCTCGTTTCGTGACTAGCATCTAAGCAGGTCGATAGATTCGCAAATAAGCTAAACCGATTCTCTATTAGGTTTATTCCTAATTATGAACTTCTGTGTTTTAAATACTGTAATTTAAGTTTAGTTAAAAACTCCGTAAACACCATAGGTCTAGAAGATTACAAATAGTAGTTAAAACCAGTTTCTCTTGTATGCCAGGCAGGTGTAACAGACTTGGAAAAACAGAGGTATACATAACCTATATAGAACGTATTTTTGTTTATTTTTGTCATAAAAAAAACTTTTTTTTGTAACTCAACGTACGTTATCGCAGATCATGTATTGTTGAAGATAGCTAGTAGTAAAGTAAATCCAGATTTTATCGTTCACTAAGCAGTCTGCTTTGAATGGTTTAATTCTAAAGTTATTCGGACAGACGGACTGGGACCAACTGATAACACTGCTTTCACTTATACAGATGGTGCAGACGTAAAGAAGAATAAAAACCAATTTCAACAAAGGATACCAGGGAAATCGTCAAAGCTATGGTATCTTCAATTGGAAACATATCACAGATGACTCTCATCTTAGAGTTTAGCTCGACATGTTTCGGACTAGGACTATACCCATTATCTAGGAGCCGCCGCGTAGGATTCTAGGATTTGGACTTAATGATAGGGAAGGCAAGAGAGAGGTTGTCACTCGATCGTAAACGATTCCCGGAACCGTTGGCCAAGTAACTAAATCTCTCTGCAAGATAGAAAGGACATTAAAAAGCAACGAAAGGACATTACTGCGGAAACGAATCGGTAGCCACTTCTGTGTAATATATACAGTAAAATTAAATTAATGTGATGGCATTACTAGCTTTATACTATCTTTACGTAAGTACAGAAAATAGTTATGCAAGGTACCAAATAATATTCATCACTTTAAACCATGAAATGTAAATGTCTTTGATGGGTGAATATCACAGCACCGTTTTTTACATGTCCGATGTGAGAATCGCTGTGTAATGTGCATATATTTTCCTCAAATTTTTATGGATCATTATTTGACTACCAAACGTATTGGCTACAAGTTAAGACTGTAGTAAAAATGACTATTTATAGGTAAAAAAAAATAAAAATAGACCAATTTAAGAATCAGGTGGCGTGTCCTCAACATACTTTTTATAAGCTAGCTCTCGGCATGGCTATGTTTTAACTTTATACATGAATTCCGAAATTAATTTACAATTTATATAGTCATACCCTTCTTATGTTGATAAAATTTAATCATTGTACTAATTCAAGTACATATGACCATGGATCAAAGTTTGTCCCGGCAAAACCTTAAGTTTTGGTGGCGAAATTTCAAAACTGCATAGCTCTGGTTATAAAATGTTGCGGGACTTGTCATATCGCAAATACCCTTCTTGGATCGGTCCTGCACAAGGGCTTACGGGAAGCGATGTGTTTGCGCTGGAGCATTTCCCGCTGTGACGTCCGTATCCTCCTTGGTGGCATTTTGTTCAACTAAGTTTTGGTGGCTCGTAAGTTTTGGTGGCTCGAGTTAAACACTTGCAAGTTAAATTTGATCCACTTCCTGGTTTCGGATTGAGCTAAAATTTTGTATGTTTATTTACATTGCGTGACAATGCAATATTATTGTAACCTGGAGCTGATCTGATGCTGGAGGTGTAATGTGGCCATAGGAACCCTACGATGAAATAACACAACACCATAAAGTTCGGGTTCGTTTGTTTTGTCGTTTTAGTTATTTTACAAAAGTTTGATTTGAAATAAAATGATCTTTTTCTTATATTTTCCATACAAATAGCTAAGGGTTTTAAGTTTTGGTGGCAAAATTTCAGTTTTGGTGGCGTAATTTCAGTTTTGGTGGCGCCAAATCAGTTTTGGTGGCCACCTGAAACTTTAGGTGTTAATATTTCATTAACTATTGTTGCAATCCTGGGCTAAATAAGAAAATTCGTTTAAGTGTATGTAGATATTTAGTATTATTCCTTTATTTCCGTTAAAATCAACAAAAAAAAATGTGCCACCAAAACTTAAAAAATTTTTACACGTTGATATTCACCCTGATATGTTAATGTAATTTTATATTTTAAGGACGTAGTTGAATCTTGCGTCTTTTAGATTTTAATATTCTTAGCTTATCCAACAAGAAGCACGAGTTACTTACATTATGCGCATACTAAAACAGCTCTAAAAATTCAACAGAGTTGAGCAAATTTGTAGTTTACTATTTCAAGCAAAGTCCGAAAAAATTATAGAGCGCTTGGAAATGGGAAGAAAATAAGTCTGTAGGTCCGTTAAGTAAGCACGCACGCACGTACGCACGCACACACGCACGTGCGCATGCACTCACGCACTCAAACACGCACACACGCACGCACATATAATACACGCTCACGCTAGCCTAAGCTTTTAGGAAAAAGTCAACTTAATTCTTATTAGCGGTAGATAGGTATTGGTATAAGATTTATTTGACCGGTTTTTTGCAATTGTTTTGTATCTAGATCAGATATAGCTGTAGAACTGTTTTATTTTCTATTTGTTTCGTTTAGTCTCGTTGTCAAGTGATATACCGTGTCAGCAGACGCTCACCAAGACGCCCCATAGTCGCGACTGCACGGCGCCCGTTCCTCCAGGTATTGGTCTTACCATCAACGATAAGAAGAAGCGATTTGATCTAGAAACTGGATAGGACCGAAGTGTATGTTCTGTTCTGTGAATATCAGCACTATACATTTATTTATTTGCTTCATTTCTTCCGTGTCGTAAGCGGCGGTAGGCTAGCAACCTGTCACTATTATACCTTCCACTAATACCAAAATGCTAGAAGTGGCCTTAAAACGTGAAATAGTTAGTCTGTGTTGCCTTTTGTGTGCTTTGCCTTCCTCGTTTTCAAACATTTCGATCTATTCGCGATGTGAATGTTTTTCACTAAGAGTGAGTCTCACGGTCCTACGTCGTTTCTGAAGCGAGAACAATAATCTTTAGCTAAGTAATCAATCATCTAATCGCTGGCGGTAGAACCTGTGCCTAAAACTACTTCCGTCGTACAAAGAAAATCACGTGGGTGTCCAATGCCAACTACCTCGACAGCCCCCAGAACTCATTCAAAGATAATATCTCAATGAATTTGTGAGAAAATATTCAGTAGAGAAATCCTGCAAGCAGATGCTGTGACCGAAGTCCACAGAGATAAATTTGGAAGTTGTATTTATGCAACCGATCTTCTAAACTTTGTTAGCGCGATGTAGAATACTACAGGAAGAAGTTCTATTACTAGACAACGGGTGGCGCTAGAGTTGCTACAAATTTCTTGATAGGTGTAACAAAAATGTTAATTGCCAGAAGATTGTATCGAAGGCCAAAATTTAACTCAAATTCGAACTGGGTATGGTTTCAATGGAATGAAAGCTGTGATCATAGAATAGTCAATCAGCATCAGCATTGCAAAATTACTTTAAGTTTTCATTTCTAATGTATCAATGAAATTTGGATCTAACATTTCATTTTCATAGCTTAACGTGGGAAAATAAACAAGTAAATAAGTAGCGTAGTGTTGGCATTATCTTCAGCATACACATCCAATATTCTAGAAGGAATTTTGATGTGTCGCCAGCTCAGAACGCTAAGCAGTAATTCCTCTTTTAGTGGTAATTTTGTCTTCCTCGCGGGAACACAACAGTAAGAGCTTTGCGGCAGGATTACCGAGGAAGACGGTGGTATTAAAGTTGTGCAATAAAAACCTGCTTTTTATACACACATTAATCACGCCTGTATTCCCTAGTAGTGTAGCTATAGCTACTTTTACAATAATGTTTGGTTTAAACATAGACGAAAGAATTACATTAGGGAGATATTGCTGGCCTGTCGCCTAAAACATACCTAAAACCTATTTTTTTAGTCGTTTCTAACGACATCCGTGAAACAAAAGAAGATGTGTAGTTTTAAACCCAACGTCACACAGTATACGTACCTACTTTAAATTTTAATCTAACTAACGGCGGGGCGTGGTAGCGTGATGGTCCGACCAAAATCCTGGTCGGTGCGATCTGCGTGCTCTTTTGTTTGATTTCGAATATTACAACAAATACCGTGACGCCACCACGCCACCCCGCTTCCACTGTCAGTGCATTTGGAACTATACTCGACCCCTTACTAAACTCAACTAGACGAAGTTACACTTAAAAGCACTTGCACATCTACAGGGCGTGTTTCAGTAGCAGTGTCTTCGTGGCTGAATTATTTCCTGAATTATTTCAGAGAAACTTGCACTACCCACACTAGGTCAGGGC
Organism: Adoxophyes honmai; assembly: GCA_005406045.1. Taxonomy (NCBI): domain Eukaryota; kingdom Metazoa; phylum Arthropoda; class Insecta; order Lepidoptera; family Tortricidae; genus Adoxophyes; species Adoxophyes honmai. The sequence continues at coordinate 9,601 of BHDV01071259.1, forward strand.
CGTAACTTTATTATTCAAAAGCTCACGAGCTTTTAAGAACCTGAGGGAAATTGTACCGCGCCAGTGGAATTGGTTCCGAACGGCTGTTTCCATCAAGTTGTTGGCAACGTAGTACGAGATTTGAAGGTTGTTTTTTTAATTGGCTGAAAGCAGAGAGCGTGTTGATCGCAATGCGAAACATTTTGTTGGAGCGTTACATGTATGCGAAATATGTGTGTAAATATTTGAAGTAAACATTCATACTACCATTACAGTTATTACAGGTGGCCGGGAATTGACCATAAGTATTTTATTAACCAGTGGTCGGGTATGAGTGTCTGAAAACCTATGTGAAATAATTTCTGAATTTTTTCATTAAAGACCTTATGAGAGACAAATGTTTTATCGCTTTTCAGTTCATTGCGCCCTATGTGTGTGTAGTGATTAGGATTACCAATTAGTACATATTCTCACGCCTGTATTCCCAAGAGTTGAAAAAATCTAGTGCCAGGTTTAGCAATTTCAGAGTACCCAGATGGTGAATTGTGATATTGCAGTGACAGATTGCTAGCCCATTGCCCACAATACACTAACCCTTTCCCAGAGTCGACTCTTACGACACCCACGGGAAGAAGTGGGGAGGTGCTATTCTAACCCGGCACCACACGGGAATTGTGATAATTACTATATACTTAAATATTGTGTTGTGCACTGGCATGTCTAATTAAATAAATTAGCATGCAATTATGTAATTTTTTTATGAGTTTTTATATTTAAGTATATTTTCATTACGAGTATTATTCATTTTTGATCTTCGGTTTTGGTTCATGAAATATTAAAGTTTCAAGCAAAAACATCGGACCATCCAACTTTTCAAAAATATTTTCGTTACTTGGGGCTCGGTTACTTAAAAATATTTTAGTTCAAATAGCAAACTATCTGCTAGTATCTTACTTGTGGAAAATTGTTTTCACTATAAACATAGAATACGTGGAAGGAAATCGATGAACGAAATAGGATGCTTGTTACCGTAATGGCGACAGTGTGGGGTTTGGATTGGACTCGGCGAAATCTAATAACGTACCGTGTTATTTTGTTATGAACAATGATTGGTGAAAAAAGATCGGGCTAAGCACCAGTTAGGTTTATGCAGTTTTTTATCTAGCCAGATAAATTATCCAACAATAACACCATTGTAATAAAAAAAAAAACAAATTACTAATATTAATTAAAACTACTTACAAATAAACTATCTAATATAATAATTTTAAACAAAAAAAAACCGACTTCAAATCTATACTAATATAATAAAGCTGAAGAGTTTGTTTGTTTGTTTGAACGCGCTAATCTCAGAAACTACTGGTGCGAATTGAAAAATATTTTTTGTATTGGATAGACCATTTATCAAGGAAGGCTTTAAGCTATATAACATCTCGCTGCGACCAATAGGACCGAAGAAACAGTGGAAAATGTAGGAAAAACGGGGGAAATTTGTCACTATTCCACGCGGACGGAGTCGCGGGCACAACTAGTTAGCAATATTTTGAAAGTATTCTGTTTACTGAATGTAAAATCCTCCTTTTTGAAGTCGGTTAAAAATGAAAAATATCCCCGAGATCGCTGCCTCGGGGAAAGGTGCCCAAAAGGCTGGCTGCTTTCCCTCTCATCATTTATTTTGTAAATTTCATTTTATTGCCTTTGTTAATCCTTTGTATCTAGATGCTCATCAATAATATTTCTGCCCCAAGTACACAAGCCATTTTGGAATCTTATATTTTATATTAAAATATGAAGGTTAGAGCAGTATCGATTGGTAGCTGATTTGATGAATTGCACGAGTCTAATAAGTTTTGATGGTCGGTTAGCCCAGCGGTTAGGAAACCTGACTGTGGAAGCTTAAGGTCCCGGGTTCGATCCCCGGTCGGGGAAGATGTTTGTATGATGAATACGAATGTTTGCTTTCGAGTCTTGGATGTTTATCTATATATAAGTAAGTTTATCCGTTGTCTAGTACCCATAACACAGGCATTAAATTGCCTACTTTGGGACTAGGTGATTGGTGTAAAAATTGTCCAGTGATAATAAATATTAAATCGTTCATAAAATGAGTTAGGTACTTCTCGATATAAAAGGATGCTTTCTACGCGACTATAAAGGAGTTGTTATTTGTTGTTATTATAATACCGCGAGACTCACACACAGTGACACACGGTTTACACTTACGTTTTTATATTGAGATTAGCTCAACACGTTTCGGGCCAATTCGCGCCCGATCATCGGGAGTGTCTGCACTTTTCGCGCGACAATTGACATGAAAACATAAGTGTGTCTGTTTTATTTCAAAAAAATTAAGCTCGTCAAAACCCAAACTTAAACTATATATGAAATTTAATTATCATTGTGCGCAGTATGTATAAGTAACCAGATTCCTCAAAGCGCTCGGAGTGGGGCTTAAAATATAATTGACAACAGCAACTCAATGCCGAGTGTTGAAATAGGACATTACATTACAAATCTCCCCTCAAACGAACCGAGGGCCGTTCCATTGGTCGCAGCGTGAAATGAAAATGGACCGCGATGGAGAAACATGAACCGTGACTCCTTGTCCGCATTGTGCTTACAAACATTTCGTCCGCCATTTTATTTTTTACATCTTTGATCGATCTAACGCACGTCCCTGTGTGGTGTTGGGATAGAATAACACCTTGGAACAACTTTTTTATTTATAGATAGTTGATTGTATTTTTTTAGTTCGTAATAATTTGTATTTTTTGTGTTAATAAATATAACAACTTTTCATTTATTCCGTGGAAAAAAGGTTAAGGTATATTTTTAACTTGTCACTGCCAATCTACCTGCCATCTTAAAACTTAAAATATGATAAAAGCGCCCACGGAACATGGAATAGTAATAGTTTTGTCTATGTAGCGTTTCGTGTGCTTTGCCCACCCCTATTAGGGATAGGGAACACAGGCGTGAAGGCCTATTCTGTGGCAGTATGTCATAGTTTACATTATATTGATACGATAATTGCATTCCATTTTCGAATATTTTAAAACAGATGACGAATCAAAGATGAAAACAAAATTATTTGCGGTCGTTGTTACTGATGCGCAATTGTTTGTAAAGATTCATTTTGCCGCCATTTATAAGCGTTCTTTGTGTATCGTATGAACGTTAGCTTTGTATGTTTTTTCAAAAGTATTATATGAATTTAAATAAAATCCGTACTAATATATAAATGTGAAAGTGTGTTTGTTTGTTTGTCCGTCTTTCACGGCTAAACGGAGAGATAAATTGACGTGATTTTTTAAGGTAGAGATAGTTTAGGGCATGGAGAGTTATATAGGCTACTTTTTGTATCTTCATAACCCCCTACTTCCCTAAAATGGGGTTTGGAAGTTTGTGGAGAATTCCGCAATGATAGAATATTGTAGAAAGCTATAAATTGGTATGTGTGCTATCTCTTCTGTGTTACTCCGAATTTAACGCGAGCGTAGCCGCTGGCAAAAGCTAGTTGTACATAAAAACTTGAGATTCCTTCTGAAGTTCGTCTTTTGATCATTTCATAAACTATTTACGTTAATGCATTTTACTATGTAGCAGTAACTATAATAACTGTACAGATGCATTATCTCACTTATTCCTACAAAGTTGTTCGTACCTGCTAACTATATATCTCTGGCACTTTGACTGGCAAATCTCATCAACTCTGCGAACTTTATTTACCCCTCGTAAGATGCAATTTAATAACTTGGCAACACCAATTGTCTCGTCCCATCCCTGGGGTATCGTTCGTTAATAATGGCAACGTTCGTTTACGACTGTTATAATAATATCATCAAAACGTTATATTTTCGTTACTCATACAACATACAATCACGCCTGTGTTCCCAAATCGTGACAGACAAAACCATGAATATGACTGTATCACGCTTCGCAGCCACTTCTAGCATAGTTTTAGGTTCGCAAAGATGGAAAGCTAGAATAGTGAAAAGTAGCTAGACTCTTACGACATCCATGAAAGAAATGGAGAGGTGTTATTCTATCCCGACACCACACGGCATAAAGCACGGCATTTCGTTACTCAATGATTCTTACTAGTCCTTACTAATATTATAAATCGGAAAGTGACTTTGTTTGTTTGTTTGTTTGTTCCGCTTTCATGCCGTATCTACTGAACCGGTTGTTTTGAACTTTTGCAGACGTAAAGTTAGAAGTAACCGAATTCCACGCGGGCGAAGCCGCGGGCGGAAAGCTAGTATAGTTCATAAAATAAATTAACGTTTCTGAAACGCCAAGAAACTCAAAGAATTAATTTCTCGTTGCCTGGCTCAAAATATTGAGATTGATTTTTTTTTGTCAAGCAACTGATCTGAAATTGTGCATACAGACTCCGGTATTTAACTTAACAAGAAACGTCGAATACGCAAAAGTCGTTTTTTAGGTAGGTGGGTTAAGCAGTGTGCAAACTTACTCTTTTATTACTCCAAAACATTGCTAAATTAGATGCCGTACACTGTACTGACTAGCAACCTGTCACTATTGAACCTCTTCCACGTGTTATCAGATCTAAAATTACGCTAGAAGTGGCTGCGTAGTCATAGTCATGGTTTTGACTATGTCACGTTTCGTATGCTCTGCCTACCCCCTTTGGGAACACATGCGTGATGTATTTATCTATGTATTGACTTGAAAATTGTTACACATTGTAAGACAGACTACATTGATAGTACAGTCGGCAAAACGTACAGTCAGAACAAAAAGCTTGTTTTTAGGGTTACGTAGCCAAATGTCAAAACAACGGAACCCTTATAGATTCGTCATGTCTGTCTGTCTGTCTGTCTGTCTGTCTGTCTGTCTGTCTGTCTGTCTGTCAGTCTGTCCGTCCGTCCGTATGTCACAGTCACTTTTTTCCGAAACTATGAGAACTATACTAATAAAATTTGGTGAGTAGATGTGTTCTGTGAACCGCATTAAGATTGTGACACAAAATTTAAAAAAAAGCAATAATTTTTTAGGGTTCTCTATACATGGAACTGAAACTCAATTTTTTTTACAATAGCCCAGTGCGGGCATGCCCGTGTGAGCGTAGACGAGATTAGTGCAACGCGATACGGTCACCATTGAGCCATTACGAGCGGCCCCTATTTGCCATTCATGGTGCTTTTCACTTCGCGTCCACGTAGCCTCTACTTCGCAGCTGGCAGTTAAGAGTTGCAATAATTTGCAATACATTTTCTGAAAAAAAAAAAAGGTTATTCGAAACGTCAAGAACGCGTTCAATGGCGGCAATATGGAACTCTACAAACAATCGAGCATCGGCGACATTGACCGCAAATAATTTGTTTCTAAATTTGAATCATCATCTGTTTTAAAATGTTCTAATCTACTGTCATGGATTCGATAACGATTTCGTTTGCGGATTAACATGAAGAATGTATGGAGACGTGTAGACGGCGGCAGTTGTGCAAACGTTCCGCGTGGAGACAGGTGCTGTCTCAGTTTTCATAAAATTTCGCATCAAGAGGGCGCAAACATTTTTTACGAACGTAATATAAGATCAGGTGAGGGAAGAGAAACTCAGGGGCAGGGCAGGGGTAAGAGGCACCACAGACCATAACTCGTCGAGTTATGAGTGAGTATGGTCTGTAGTGCCCTCCTACCCCTGCGTTTCTCTTCCCCCACCTGACCTTAGTGGTTTTGGACCAAAGTTTAAAAAATCGTGAAAAATAAATTAACTCATATTTAGCCATGAAAAAAATATGGTTAGACTAAACATATTCTGTAAATTTACAATAAAATTGTTTCATTTTTAATTACATTAAAATCAATAAGAAAAAAAATAAAGTAATGGTTCAATTTTGAAATTATATAAAATGATATTTGAATAATAAAAACCAATAATTTGATTCATGTAACACCGTTAATCCTCAGTCGACTATATTGTCTATCAGATAATAACAAGTTTATATCGTTTATGGAAAATTTTAATGGAAAATTTTCAAGTGAAAGACAGCTCTGACGCCTATTTTTGTGAAAACCCTTCAACAAATTGGCTAAGTAAAAGAAATCTGTGTTGCTAATAAAATAATATTTACCGTTAATCCCAAGAAAAAGAGTTTATTTTTACGTTCCAGTAGTTCTTCTTTAAAAACTTAAGGATTTATAGCTTTGTAAAGCATTTGAAAAACATCAAAATCGCCGAATTTTGTTTGCACGCTCTTAATTCGCAAACGAAATCGTCATCGAATCCATGACTGTTTTCATTGTACTAAGCACTCTGGTTCGTTAGATCCAGACATTGCTCCATGTATAAACAAAATTTCTCTTTTTATTGAACGAGCGTAAGCGAATTCGTAGCGTAAAGAAAGTGGGTACATTTGTATCTGGTATGTATGTGTTCGTGAAAAGTTTGGCACATGATAATTGAATACCTAAGGTAGGTAGTAATCTCGTTTACTGGGTTTTTTACCTTGATTTATTAGTAGCTGAGTTTATAATTTTGTAAAAAGCTGTGGTGGTAGCCTAGCGGTTTGACCTGCTCCCTCCCATGTAGTGGGTCGTGGGTTCGAATCCTCTGAATCTCATTCTTCTTGGCAATCATGGTCTTCTAAATAATAGACGTGTAAAAGATTCCTTGTATAAATGTTTTATATTTTGAGTTTTTTTTACTTTTTAAAATTGGTGTAGGTACTAATTATCGCTAAAACCGAGTAAGCATTCACAGTAAATTATCTAATTGATGATACTAAATAATCCTTAGTCGCAGAACAAGAGCAGAATAAGTCGATTTTGCGACGAATCGACGCCCATCCCTAGTTTTCACAGCGCTGTAATTAAATTGTTGTAAAGATAGGTTAATCAAACACTGTGTTTGGGCTGTAGGTCGCAAACATCTGTTATCGAGCGTCGTTAATTAAAAACATAGAGCCACGAACCGATTCTAGGAACAATGAGGTATAAGTGCTTCGAAAATAAGAAACAACTATGAATTTTTTTACTAAAATTAACCTATACCTTAACTGTTTAGGTAGTTAAAACAATCTAAACAATCTTGACATGTCTTTTTGTTGAAATACACAGTCTAAAAATGAAAATCGTTACACTTACAGTTCAATTAAGAAAGTAAATGATTTTTTGATACCTAAATTGTAAAATGTAAAGATTTCGATTTATAAAGTGTACATTTAAATAAAAAGACATGTCAAGATTGTTTACAATGTTTTAACTACCTAAACAAATAAGGTATACATTTTTTTATGAATTTCAAGTTATAAACAAACACTGATTGTGACACTTTTTCAATTAAACAATTTTATTAGATATTAAAAAAATAGAACTGAAAACTGAGAATACAAAGTTTTCCAAAGAGAAAGTAACACCTTTTAAATGGCTGCTAACGACAAAGTAACTTTAACTGTATGGGCACTGAGTCCTTTACCTCCACAATCGAAAAAAAAACAACTGTCAATTCTTTCACTCCACTTTTATAACCGATCGCGGCAAAATTTCGATAGCGCAAATAACATGTCACCGTTTTCTATCGCCTGATATTGGCAACAGACTCAATCTCGAATCTATCGGAGAGCGCTGCGAGCTGCTGGTTCAATCGCATTTAAGATAAAAAAAAAGCGGTGATGTGACACTGGCGACGCAATGGACCAAGCGGCCGATAACATCGGGAAAGGCAATCGGTTTTTCTTTTTATCACAGTGGGCTTCTGTTGCTTTTATTACAGTCGTAACTATGAAACAGTGTAATTGATTTTAGACAACAAGATTTTTTTTCGTGTCCTTTGATAAACTTATTTAGATAAAGAGGTCATTTTCCTATACTTTAATTTAAACTTCTTACATGGCTATTGTCTAACGAACTCAGAATCACGATCACTTTTCACAGGTCGAAACCAATTTCAATTTAAAATTGAAACAAAATGTCATCGCGTTACGTCAACTCCCATGCCCCACACGTTTGAAACCAATAGCGCGAATTACCAAAAAATCACAAAGTATTTTACCGAGACGCTCGTCATTACAAACACTTTTCCTACGTCAAGCCAATTCCGAGCACGTTAAACAATAGCGTAGCTGACTGGCAATTCGTGCAATCAACTTTTAAAACTAATATCAGTTTCAAAAATAGAATTACCACAGGCTTTCGTAGCTCGGTGTGCGTCGGCCGGTGATTAGGCCTATGGAGGCTATGATCGCTCTCGGTTTGATAACGCTCTTTAGTGCCTGCTTCAACACCTCTATAGCCCGGTTATCAGACAAGGCACAATTTGAGTCGATTAGCTGCGAGAGATGCCTCGACTGAAGCCTTTTGAGGCGTTTGAAGAGAAAGAACGACAAAAAATGCTTGAGTACATTGAAAATTTTTTGTTGAAAAGTATTTTTTTTTATTTATGTCTAGTCTATACTAGAGACCGATAGGTACTTAAAAGATGGTAAACAATCTTGACGTGTCTTTTTATTTAAACATACACTTTATAAATCAAAATCTTTACATTTTACAATTTAGGTATGAAAAAATCATTTACTTTCATAATTGAATTGTATATTGTAACGATTTTCATTTTTAGACTGTGTATTTCAATAAAAAGACATGTCAAGATTGTTTACCATCTTTTAAGTACCTATCGGTCTATAGTATAGAGATCAGGATTAGGAACGAAAAACTCACACAAATTGATGTTACTCAAGAAGGCGGTTTAGTTAGGTTTAAGTAAGTGAAATAATCCGTGTGGTATCGGGTTATAAATATCTTTAAATTTTTGTTATACATGCAAATGTAGATAACTATTTGGATAATTTCCCAAAAATTGCTAAGAGTGGCTATACTTATTTCGTGTAGTTTTCTTATCGGCTTAGCGTAAGGAATGTTTATAGTTATACAGGGTGTAAAAGACCCAGGGGTATACATTAGTGACTCTGAAATCTATAAAAACTGTTTCTGATATTTTTCGTCATAAATAAAACTTAATCATAAGTTTTTTTTAGTATTGGACGCAATTTAACATTTATTATTAGCTATACCTACTTACGCATAAAGTGGGCCTTTTTTATTAGTTCTAGTTTTTTTAATAACTTGAGATATTGTGGTATTTAAGAATCCCTATATTTCTGTAACTGCCCCTATACCCCAGTGAAGTAATTTACAGCTTGTACACAGTTATATACAGTGAGATCAGAACCCAAATAAAGATTATTGTCAAGGTGTAAGGGCCTTGCCCCGTGTGGTGCCGGGTTAGAATAGCACCTCCCCCTTTCTTCCCGTGGGTGTCGTAAGAGTCGACTCTGGGAAAGGGTTAGTGTATTGTGGGCGATGGGCTAGCATCCTCTCACTGCAATATCACGTTTAACCATCTGGATACCCTGAAATCGCTAAATGTGGCACTGAATTTTTGAATTCATGTGCTCGCCTACCCCTCTTGGGAATACAGGCGTGAGAATATGTATGTATGTATGTATGTGTAAGGGCCAAAAACATGTACACACAATAAAAGCGTGAATATCGTATTTTTGGCACGTATGTAGGTATGTCTATCTGTTGCGTGTAGGTACGTACGAGGTATAGGTAGGTAGGAGTTTACTCACTACAGTCACTACAGAGGGAGAGCATTGGATACGTTGATCTCAAAGTCAGTACATTTCGGTTATACACTCCGTTGAATTTGAAAAGGTATCCATGAATGCGAGTAAGGCTTTTAGTGCAAGCCACTAGGAAATTACACGACATGCCTTAATGGAAAAGGAACAAGATTAAAATAAAAACCAACCAATGGGTCTGCTATGTAGCAACCAGAAGTTGATTTATGAAATTAGACGTCCTCTACGAATGTACCTAACAACTTATACTATAGTATTTCTTTTTAAATGTTACTTAAACTTTACAAGGATTATGTGAAAATACACTGTATAACCGTAAAGAGGTCAAGGGGTACTTTCACATTGCGTCAAAATAAAAACATCACACATACTGTTAGAATAATAACGCAATGTGCTATTGGGTCGTGTGGTTTAGAATAACACCTATCCATTTTTTCTGTAGATATCGTAAAAGGCGACTACCTAAAATAATAATAGGTTAAGATATAATTTTATATTTTAGTCACCCCGTCACTATTGACCATCTTAACTTAAAATCTCAAAAAAATATGTATGTATGTAAGTATACTGTTATAGAAAATTGGTCTATTTTCCGACGGAACGTAACTTTCTTGAAGAAAATGGACCATCTATTCACTTTCAAGCCACGGAGCTATCTCAAATGAATTGAGTATCAAAAACAATTTATATTCCATCGTTGATTCTCTAAGCTAAAGTATATCTAAAAGCAGACAAGGAGAAAGTTAAACATAAAAGCAAGTCAATATTAAAACTACTTTTACTGGCCGAACGTAGGTCGCAATTTAATGATAGAAAGATGAGAAGTTGTAGAGAATTTCGTAATCTCCAACCTTCATGCACACTACAGTAAGTGCAATTGGAGCTATATCCAACGAGATATTTAGCAAAATTATTTTCAGGCGCCATTTAAAAAAGAGTAAGTAAAAGAGTTAAATAAAGGTATGTCAGGGTCGTAGCAAGTGGAATCAAGGAACCTCTTATCCCTGTAAAAATGGCGTAACGTTGTGTAACAGCTAGCACCATTTATTTTAACTTTTTATAGTCATAAACAAGGCAGTCAAATAGTTTTTATGAAGATTTATTAAGTTAAGAGTAACATTAAGTTGCAGGTCAAGCAACTTTCTAGGAAATAAATACGTCAGGAGTAGCATTCATGGTTCATGGCTTTCAATGAAAAACCTATACATATACCTAATGGATTTCATTCAAACAACTTTAAAAACGGCAGTTTTCATACTAACTCTACACTCCCATTTTACCCTCTTAGGGGATGTATTTTCAAAAATCTTTTCTTAGTGCTCTCCTACGTTATAAAAAGAACCCTTGTGCAAAATTCCAAGTTTCTAACCCTAGTTTATTAGGCCCTGCGTTGATTATCAGTCAGTCAGCTTCACGTTTTATATAGACTGGGATGAAAGGTTTTATATAAATAAAATGAAAACGAAATGATATTAAGAGCCTCTTCTGATGAAATTGAAAGTGGACGTTATTTTCATTGCCTCTCTGCTTTCTGTATTTCCAAAGGTTTTTGCGAACGTTTCTATTCTACGTCCTTGTGATTGCCCGGCTTCGAATGCTTGGGGTTTCTGAAAGAGCATGATCTTTATAAATATGACTGTTTTATTTTTCCTGGTCAAGTAATGGTGACGTAAATTTTTAAAATATTTTTTAAGGGCCTAGGCATTCGGTCGGTTCTTTTTCTGTAAATATGAATGTAAATTCTGGTTGTGTAAAGAAGTGCTTACCGTTATTGGTAACTTCCGTTATTGATACCGAGTAAAAAAGGGCAAAAATACGCGTTTGTTTCAATTTTCCTGTGGGAAAGCTTGGTGACCTAGACCTAGACGTGACGTGATCTAGAATACACGGACGGAAGGACGGACAGACAGCGAAATCTTTGTGGTAGGGTTTTAACATTTGGATACGGAACCCTAAAAATGTTATCATGGAAAATAACAGAAAGCATAGTCTAACATTTTGCTACGGTAACTCGACGTTCATGTGGAAAAGATATATTTGCCTCTACCTCGTTTCTAATAAAAACAAAGCGTTATTCAAAGGAGTTTCGAAACGCTGTCATTTCATTCGGAAAATATCCTGACATTCGAATATTGTAATCCATTCTCTTATTCTATTCCACTACAATGCATGCAACGCCAGTCTCACCGTAGAAACGGTTAAAGGCTTCGCGTTGCCATGGTTACCAGACGCTGCAGTGCTTTCTGCCCGCCCTTCGTCGCAGTGAGCGCTCGTGACCCGACCGGGCCGCACGGATCCTTCGAAATTCAAATAGCGAATCCACGCGTTTTTCGATAACGTTTTGTACTTTTAAATTTTGATACCAAGTTGCCAGTGCGGAAAACTTTTTGGAGGTTTTATTATACGTGGTATTCACAAGTGGCCAGTAGTAAAATGGAGGGTGGAAGTGCAACTTCGGACGGAGTTTGGATGCAGTTGGAGTGTTAGTGATGCGTTGTGTGTTGTGTGTGAGCCATGCGAAAATATTATATTGAAACACGGATCAACTCTGAGACATGACGGCGGAAGATCGAGCTAATATTTTTTCGGATGATGACGAGGACTTGGTGAGTAAATAAATTGTAATTTTTAGTTGCTAGTTCCTCTTCAGGTGTGGTAGAAAAATTACAGAATATTGTTTGTCTCAGTTTAAGCAGATAGAGGTAGCTAACTTTAATGAAGAAAACAAAAACATTTTGTATCCATTCTACCGTTTTAAAATTAAAATTATAAATAGATACCTAGCTACCTATGTTTAAATTTAATGCAGATAATAAATTGGCAAGTTAATCATACTTTTGGGACTATTATAGGCCCTCATCATAGCACTCCCAGAAGAGCACATTCTTATCCAAAACTTAGAGTCTAACTCAACTTTTAACACGTCAATATTTAACTTCACGCAAAATATTCAACAAAGTTCAAGGTCTATCGTTTTATTTACACGGAATTCTTACCCCAGAAACTTTGATCCCGGCCTCTATTTTTATGTATGAGGTGTAAACCTCTGAATACACAGACGTATCCATTTTTTACCGAGTGCTTATAAAAGAGCACTTGAAACTTTTGCAATACAGGGGATGTTGGTAGTTTGTTTAGTGACGGAAGTGATCGATGGCTTGTGCTGTCAGAAAAAGTTGGAAACACGCTCGTGTGTACGGGGGTTATGTAGAATCGAACGAACAACCATTTTAAAATTGGTTGTAAGAATGTTGACGAAGTGCAAAGTAACTGGAATACAAAAATTATAGAAGTTTCGTACTTTGGAGTAAGTAGGAACATTAACGTTTTTGGGTCTCTGATCTTTGCCATGAACGTAGTTTTGAACTCAAACCAACTTAAAATTCGTAATCGTATTTCTATTCTACGACCAAGGCAAAGGGAGTTCAATAGAGTAAGCCCACGCCCAGCGGTGAATGTTCTAAGAATAACATTACGATGATGATGATTTCTATTCTGAAACTGTAAGTACTTTGTGATTGTTATAACCTATAGTATCCAATAGGGTAGTTCTGGAATCTATCTGAATAATTTACAACTTTAGAAAAATAACGTAGTTGAGAAACAAAACTGTCTGAGAAAACATTTTCTGCGAAAAGGATACGAAAGTTTCTACTTTATTGATTGACCAAGTTGCTCGTTCGGCTCTGAAAATGTTTAAATAAAAATGTGTAAGATGTAGGTTCATTTGTCACACGAGCTGCAAAGAAAATTCCATGAGTTTGAGTGCATATCTCCGTTTGCAATTTGTTTTAACCACCCTCGTAACACAAACATCTATTCACATGGCATTATGAGAATTTTAATAAAAATGTGAATGTTGAATAAAAGTGAAATATCATCTACGTAAGTTACGTTTTACCACACATACATCAAGCCTGTATTTCCAATTGGGGTAAGCAGAGCATACGAAACTTTGGATAGTAAAAACTATGACATGTGTACAAAAAATTCAGAATCAGAATCAGAATCGTTTATTGACCAGAATATTTTACAATCAGAAACGGTGTCTGGTGGGCTCCAAACTAGGCTGAGCCTGAGTATCTTGGGGTAACATTATTTTTAAATTTCCGGAGCAGACGAATTCTTGTATAGATAAATTCATGATTATTTAACTTTTCGTTGCCATTTTGAGCCCAATTTTATGTACATAAATGAAAGAGCCATAAAGGTAAAACTTAAAACGTTCACGGGTTAAAACGTTCCTAAAAATGTAAGACAAACGAGGCATGCCTGAATGTTTTTGTAGACAGTGCGAAAACATCAGAGAATCGGTCTCATTACAGTGTAATGAATGGACGTTTTAAAGAAGTTGAATTCGTCGCGGTCATACGGATACCTACAAAACAAAAGTCAAGGCTGAAAACGGAATACCGGCGCCCTCGTTTATAAATGCAACCCGACTTGTTACCTAGGCATTCCACAAAACGTAATAAATAAAACAGGCCAGACGGGGAGGGGAGACACAATGGCTATAGGGGGGACTCGGGGAATTCCAAATGCTGAAGTGTCAAACCTTATTCTGGCGAATTCCCCAGGCGTCATCTCCGCCTAAATACGTATCAGCTCTGGCCAAAAATAAAAGGTATTTTTACGGCCATGAGGCTCGGAGCCGTGTTTTCTGCGCAAATATACGGTACTCGCTTTATCCTCGAATGTAACGCAGTAACTGACACGTATTCAGTGGATCGTGCTTTTATTTAATGTAAAATTCACAATTTTCCCGCGTGGCGTCGGGTTTAGAATAACACCTCTCCATTTCTTCCCTGGATCTCGTAAGAGGTGAAATAGGTTTACGTACGTGCTTTAGGCGACAGGCTGGCAACCTGTCACCATTATACCCCTTTCATCTGTTTTAGGTAATAAAATAGAGCTTGAAGAGACTGCATAACGTGAAATAGTCAGTTTTGTCTATAAACAAAACTCCTGGGGTAGCCAGTTAGGAAACATAGGTGTGATTGTATGCATGTACGTACAATTCACAGTTAGTAGTTGCTCATACATTACAAAAGTGTTCTCTCTATTTTCCAACCTTTTCCAGTCCGCATTTCGGTAGCAAAACAAATTTTAACTTATTAGCTTTTTTATGACTTCAATGACTTGCAATTTACAACTCGCTAATAATCGCCAGTAGCCGGGTCCGCACTGATCGACCCGCCTCGCATGATGAAGCTTACTTTTGTTTCACATGGCCTCAAAGCTGCTCGGTTGGTCAGGACCCGGGCTATAAAGTTAGAGGACGAACTTGGAACTTGAAATAAATAGAGGTGAGGCGAAAATATTAGATCAGATTAAAATACTAGGTTTTTTCCGAGATTAGGCCGCACCTAATCCAAAGGACGTAGTACCTAATCCACCTAATCCAAGTTCTCACTACTACCGACTAGCCGCCTTTAAATTAAATACGCCTGCTTGCTTGGCTCAATTTTAACCTGTCAGTCCTAAGCCTGTAAAAGTATGAAGGAAAGATTACAATTCATTAAACAAGTTTACTTAGAATGGTATGGTGACACCATGTAGTAAGTACGCCGTGGTACTGCATCGTATCATACGCTCAATGCTCTATACTATGTGGATTAGATGCAGTACGGTACGCAGCACTGGTTAAGTTATCGTATACGCTCAATACTCTGTACTATGTGGATTAGGTATTTGGATTAGGTATTTTTGTGGATTAGGAACAGGTGTACCTGATATTAAATTTACCTAGTATAACCCATCTCTAGAAATAAAACTGTGATTCAATTAGATTATAAATCCACTGCAGATGACACTGAAGCAGCTTGAATAAATTGAAGCAGCCTGCAATGCTTTGATAACGCGAAGTGAATAGTTACGTAACCACAGAACTTTTCACAAGCGTAAACATACATTACATACATACATACAATCTCCCCTTTGTTCCCAAATGGGGTAGGCAGAGCACACGAAATGTGACGTAGACAAGACCATGATTATAACTATTTTCACATTTTGCAGTGACTTCCAGCATAGTTTTAGATTTGGAAACAGATGGAAGTGGTAGTATAATACATAGTTCTTTACAGGTTGCTAGCTTGTCGTCTAAAATATACCTTATTAACCTAATTACTAAAACCGCTTCTTACGAAATCCACAAAAGACATGGAGAAGGTATAATAATATTCTAAAAGCCGACACCACACTGGTCATCATCATTTTAATTGCATAAAAACTCGATAAGAATTCACATAAAAAAGCTATTAACTTTACTGTTGTCACGATATTCTACGCCTGGCAACATTTCTCAACCATTAAACATATTCTTATCGATCTATTTACAATGTCATTTAATGACTGATCACTGCGTAACCTTGCCAGTAAACGATTATGTGTCAATTACGTACATTCTAGATTTTCTCGTTGAACTATGAATGTAAATTCCTTAAGGAATAAACTTGTACAACGTAAACGAATCCACGAGTAAAATATTACAGCCAATAAACACCGACACTATCGGCCAAGACGTACGGTAGCAAAAATAGCGAACTAAAGTTTTCGACGCTTACATACAGCTCTACGGACAAGAGAGTAAGAGCTACCATAGATCTTATTGAGCTTGTTCATCCGGTTTTTGCTGACTGTACGTACCGGTACCCTTGTTTCCCGGGTACGCTTTTCCGGCTTGTGGGAAAATTAACGGTTCCCCGGAGACCGGAGGTAGCAGGACAGAGGAACTTTTACCGGGTGAGAATTTGCCCTCGGTTTTTCGTGAATATTTTTTTATTCAAACAAATTGTGGGTATGTTTACAGTTGGTGTAGGTGCTTCACTAACGGTACAAAAATACACACAATACTGAGATTTTGCAATACAATCTTGCATTTGTGTAGAAAAAAGTTTACTTGTGTGATTGTTTAAAACAAACAAACAAGTTGAAGTTTGAAGTCGAAACCATAATGTTTATTAAAATGATCGTAAATGCGTTTCTATTACATAACGCTTTCAAATTGCTTCTCAGCGGCGTTGTGTACATAGAAACAGAAGAAACTGGATAAACGTAAGTATGTGCTATGTATAAATAAACTCACTATTACGTTACTTTTCTTTCAGGGAGTAATATTACGTTACATTTTCCCTGAGGCTATACGCCACGCAACCCTATTCATTAAGGTCCGAATACAAATCAGAGCCATACATTTCACGTTGCGGACGTTAATTAGGCAAGTATTTCCAGGGCAGGTGTACCCCGAATATTAAAGGACAATACAGTTGCTTCTCTTTACGTATGCTTCGCTAACCGGCGTTTTGCGACTGCCCTTGAGTTTTTGGAGCGCGTCCAAAACGAACTTAGTTGTTACGTAAGCTATCTGCAGTGGGGTTTGATTTACAATGTTATTATGAAAATGAACTCAATACTTACGACCCCGTACTTAAGAAAATTGCCCATAAAAACTTGGTGAATTAACGCTTCTTATAATATTAGATGGGGGTCCAAATAGTGTTTATTTTAGAGTTTGTTAGCACTCTTATTAATCGTATTGAAATCAAAATTTACATTACTTAATGTCTCCTCCGTTGTAATCTTTCTTTTTACATAGGTACATCTTACATACACTTTTCGTTACTACAGAATTCTTGTTACGAAGACAAAATTAGGTAACTGCAGTCTGTGCTTTGTACATACAGCAATAATACATATAACTATGTGCCCACACGTGCACAATATGACGCACGTCATCGCCGACATCAGCACTATACCAAAACGTTAATTGGTTTTGCGGTTTTATATTGCTCTTGTCGCAGATCTCCTTGTGATTCTAGTGAATTTGCATTACCAATATCGTCGCCATTTGGCAACTCCTGTATACCACTAAAATATGTTGGAGAATGAATCAGAGTTAATAGAGCTAAATTCTTTATCCAGCATTTATTTGTGTCTCTACAACTGTTCGACGTCTTTTTTGTGACACCAAACAGCCTTACCACAAAAGAATAGAATAAGAATAACACTTCTCCATTTCTTCCGTGGGTGAAGTAAGAGGCGAATAAGGAAATAGGTTTAGGTATGCTTTAGGCTACAGGCTAGCAGCCTCTCACTATTATATTACCTCTTTCATCTGGTTTCTAACCTAAAATTATGCTTGACGTGGCTGCGAAGCGTGAAATAGTCATAATTGTGGTTTTGAGTGCTCTGTTTACCCCATTTGGGAACACAGACGTAATTGTATGTATGTAAACTACTAAACAACCTTATGTACAGTAAAATTCGCCCATTTCATATTGCACCAAAAAATAATCGAAACCGCGCGCAGGTAAAACAAAAATACCTTTTTTCCTGCTTAGGTCCATAAATCTCAAAACAGCTACAACAAGGTCGTTACGTTCGTGCATTGTTCTCGGCCCTGCCATTCCCAGCCCTGCAATATTCAGGGGCGCTCAAAAGCGAGGAAACAGTACTATATTATAGTTGAACGCGACTGATGAGCTTTTTAGAAGTACATTGCGGGTGCTGAGGACAAATCACTTAGTGTTATGTAGTACATACACACATACATACAATCATGTCTCTTTCCGACGAGTGTAGGCAAAGACCACTTTGTCCCACTTGCTACGATCCTGACGTACTTCTTTTGTTTCTTCCACATTCATTCATTCGTTATGTGGTACGCATGTATATTATTCATTTATGTAGATACATCAAAATCATTATGTGTCTATTACATGTTCAGACGCAATAAGCTAACGGCCTGCGTTAAAGAACCTGTATTTGGGGGATAATTATTTTTTAATTATAAAATCAATGTTGAATCTATAATTACATTCCGAAGAAATCAAATTATTCCAAACTAGCTTTCCGCCCGCGGCTTCGCCCGCGTGGAATTCGGTTATATTGCGGTCGGTAACATCATTTTTTTCCGGGATAAAAAGTACCCTATTATTTAATCCGGACTTCTGACTTTACGTCTGCAAAATTTCAAAGCAATCGGTTCAGTAATTACGGCGTGAAAGCGGAACAAACAAACAAACTCACTTTCCCATTTATAATATTAAATAAGGATTTGGATCACGAAGTCGGTATGGCTGGCTTTGCTACTTTGTTAGCCTTTGACGCCCATGCGTAATTCTGATGTGATCGTGATGTATATACCTATGTACTTATGCATAAATTAGAATGTATATACTTAGGTGCAAAGGAGGTAGTCTATTTTATATCTATAGGTGAGTATTGACCTAGCAATGAATAGAGAATTCTGCGGAAAGTCGTTAGTTGTACGTTGTGTTACTCCGTGGGTCACCAGCTAGCCTAACTATATTACCTGCCTCGCGCTGTGCTCATGCATTTCCGAGTTACGGAAGATGTGTTTGATTAGGGTCAGGTAAGTTTATCAGTTGTTCGTAAATTATAATTTTTGGAGTAGCAAGACGCCATTTTCCAGAGACGCTTAATTGTTATAGCGGTTAATTGAATGCTCGCCGGGAGACGGCAAATTGCCATTTGAAGGGATAGTGGAAAAGATGCGTAACTGAACTATCAGCATCCTAGAATGTTAAAATTTATACGCACATCACACCTGTATTGCCTAATGGGGTAGGCAGAGCACACGTAACGATACAAAAACACAATCATGACAATTTCACTTTAAGTCGCTAATTATTTTAGGCTTAAAATAGATGAAAGAGATAATAGTAGTGACAGGTTACTAGCCTGTCACTTAAAGCAAACTTAAACCTATTTCTTTAGTCGCCTAATACTACATCTAAGGAAGAAAAGCAGAAATTGAAGTTAAATTTTAGGATATTTTACATACATACCTGGCGTATAACGAAATGAATTGTGTTTCCTAAGATTTACTCAATCCATGGCCAAGTTTCTATGCTTTTTGACTTCTTCAATTTCTTAAGAAAATAAGAGCACCACACTGTGACCCAAAAAGGTTGCTATTATGTATGGAAATCTACCGTAGTGCTTAGTAAATATTCTTCTAAAGATTAAAATAATTTCCTAATACAGTTTAGTTACGAGTGTTAGGAGCAAGAATCAAAAATTCAGGATCACGTCTATTAATTAATATTCGAACCGCAAACCACTGCAGGATGACTCCAACTTCGGATTACTCACATAGCACTCCCCTCAGGAAATGGTAGACAGTAAGGAAAATACGTAAACAATGTTACATTATGGCAGTTAATTGTTTACTTTTAATTGTAAGTTTCACGTTTGACTAAAATAATACAACTTATAGTTAAAAAACCGGTCAAGTGCGAGTCGTACTCGCGCACGAAGGGTTCCTTACCAAAGACAGCAAAAAAATAGGTTTTTTCTACGGGAGTCTTCGTCTTTTTACTGAGAGTCTTACGGTTGTTCTATGTTTAAAATAATGCAACTTGCCCAAGATTTTCTTCTATCGACCCAAGTTAAACACTTCGTTTAATTTGGACAACCATTGAGATCAACTTATATTTGTGAGTTTGTTTTAACTTAGGGTCAATTCCCACCAAAAGAGCAGCGCAGCGCGGCGTAGCGCAGCGACCCGCTCCGTGGAATGAGAATTTCAACTTTATTTTCATTACAATAAGACTTATTATCGCATGAGAAACTCTAACGATGCGGGCGCATGCCCGCGTATCCATGGTAATAACAACGCATTCCATAAACGAAGCCGCGAGACTGCGCGAGCCTTCGCTGGAATGCCCGAGGATGCTCGAGCAGTCGCGACGGCCGCTGTCAATATATATGACAATATGTCAATAATTATGTAAATTCCAGCGATGTCCCGCGCATTCCAGCGACATCTCGAGCAGTCGCGGGAATCCGCGCGCATTCTCCACGGAGCAGGTCGCTCGCGCTGCGCCGCGCCGCGCTGCTCTTTTGGTGGGAATTGACCCTTAGATCGCAAATTTGGGTTGCTAGTGTAAATACGAGGAACGGTAACTCCTATCGTGAATGCCTCGTTGGATTCGGGATTACTCGGGAACATTCGCGAAGTGTCGGCTGCATCCGTTGATTGAGCCCGACGTGCTTGCTTTATCTGGGTTTCAGACAAGCTCTTCGACTTCAGAGCTGACAGCTCTGTTTGTGGAGAGATTATTATCTCTATAAATAAGAAAATATTTATTGTTGTTTTGAAATTTGTTATATGTATACCAAATCGTTAATTTCATTTACGAATTACGTGCTTTGTATCATGTCATTATGTCAGTGTTTAGTTAACAGGTGTCTGCGTAATGTTTTTTTATTATTATTTTTGAATCATTCTTTGTACCAAGTTTCTTGCGGCGCATTCTTTTCGGTAATCATGGATTTTAATGGCATGTTATCTTTGGCAGGAGTCTGTTTTTTAATATTATTAGACTAATACATATAGTAGTGTCTCTTTCTCTTCTCATACAAATTACCAATAATCCGTTACCGTTTCGCTTTTTTCTCTCCTCCCATTGAAAATAAATAATAAAAGCTTCGGTCGCGAAAATTAACCTATAAAGTGTTATAAGTTCTAGCGTGTACGAAGGTCCTGAATGAAGATCGATTGGCATGGACCTAGTTTTTCTAAACTACGATAAGTAATTGAGACTTTATTGAGATAAATCTTACTTAGTATCTTCTAAGTTGGTTCGCTTACAGATGTTACGTTTTTAATTTCAGCCTTCGAGACATCTTCAGCTATTTTTAGTGTACAGAATCTCGAATAAATTCAGGCTAATAAAATCTCAACCTTGGTGGGTATTTATCTACGTCGCTTTGAAAACAGGAAAATATTTCTATAATGGTAAAATATTCCTTTCAAGTCGATTGCCAATCACAGGTTAGTGATCGTCACGGACTTGTTTTGAAAATCAATATCAGGTCAGGTTAATTAGGTCAGCGATAATACAGGAAAACTTTTTTTTCCGGCGCTTTACTTACTTGCCCGTAGCTTTGATCTTTTTGTGCCAGCCACTGCTTGTTGTGGCATAAAACGATGAAAACCATGCCATAAAAATGACTCAACAATTTTTAATCAAGGATAAGTAAATTAACAACAAATTAAAACTGTTATGGCTGCATTTCACCAAACGAAAAGAAAATGACTCTTCATTCTCGGATAAATAAATATTTTTTTCAGTGACGTAATGCCAAGAACACATTTTTACTCGTTTGAGTAAATCGAACTAGACTAAAATATTTGTAATTTGTTTTGATCCAGATATTTTAACCATCGTATCCTTACCTATGATAATTTAAAGTCGCCGACAAAGTTTATTTCACACTTACAAGAACACTAAGGAAATAGGTTAAGGTATATTTTAGGCGACGGCCTACTAACCAATCAGTGTTTGAACCTTACACTTAAGACCTAAAAAGTATGTTGGAAGTGGCTACGAATAATAAAATACTTAGTCATAGTTTTTCTCACACCCTATTTGGGAAAACACACTCGAATGTATCGTAGGTATTATTTGTACAGTCACGAACCGGGATTGTTGCGCCACTTATTCGCAATTTAGACGTGTAATGGATGACCGATGTGACCGACTAGATGTTAGCTATTGGATTAGTATTTTACGACCAAGTTACAAACATAGGTAAGTGGCTCAACAATCCCGGTTCGCGATGGTACAAGAACACTAAACACTTCTTCGGTCGGTAGTGTAAAAACGTTTCTCTGTCATCCTGTGGGTTAAAAACTTTGAAGCCCTCTCAAGAGTATAAATTCCGTTGCCGAGTTAATTCGGTGCCGAACACAAAGGCCTGTGTAAACACACCGCGATACGTAAGCTTCTTGCTAACCCCTCTTTACGTATCCAGCCTTCGTCACGTTACCTTGACATATTGGCTCCAAGGTGTTGCCATATTGATAAATAGGTAGGGGATTTTGATGCAGTAAAAGATCGACTTACACACATATATCACGCCTGTATTCCCAAATAGAGCAGAGCACACGAAACTCTTCATAGACAAAACTATGAGTATCTTTTATTTAAAGCATATTTTTTTAGGTTTCGAGTTGGCAGGTATAATAGTGACAGGTTGCTAGCCTGTCGGCGAAAATACCCGACACCACAAGGTTCAAAGATTGGATTAAAAAGTGTGATTGCTTGGACAGTTATAGCGATCTCATATTCTTCGCAGCTCTCGTTGAAAATTGTGGAGAATCGTAAATAATAAGAAATACATAACATTTATGCCTTAATAAAAAATACATAACAATATAGTAACATTTATGCCTTAATGTCAAATAATCTGTGTTTAGCGTTTCGTCGCCCAGAACGTCATCATCATTGGCCTGTTATGTTCAAAACAAGTGTTTTTACTCAACTAATTCTGGACAATGAGATGCACTAATTAAATTGTTTTAATTAGGCTTATTGAATTCGAAGTGTCCATACATTGAGGTTTCATTCCATCTTAGTCAGAATGTCCTAAGTTTTGTTAGGCTAATATTAACAATACAATTAATGAATTATGTAGCTTAGCATTAATTGAGTAAGAATTATCACCAATTTGATTTCACCATGTGTCACAAAAATTGGCATTTGCAAAAGTGGTGCCCTCGTTTAGTTTCTACACTTTATCTCTGTGTATCTGTCAGTCTGTATCCAAAGCAAAAAGCTATTTATAAACGCAAACAGGTTAACAAGGCAGACATAAGTTAAAAGTTAAACAGTAGCGTCGATACAAGTTTTAGTTGGATAATGCAGACAATAAATATGCTAAGCCGTACACCAAGTTTAATAGTTACAAGTTTGCGGGTAAACTAGGTTGGTAGAGTAAGGTGTGCGTTACGACCGAAGTTTGATTAGTTACTTTGACAACGTATAAACGATATAATTTCCTAAGCTCAGCTCTAGAATAGGAGATTAAATCTGCAAGTCATGAGAATTCTACCTGAATTATTAAGGACTTTGTTGAATTTTTTTCGGATAACTCACGTTTAATAAATCGCGCGTTTGGCAGCAGCAGCCGCCGCGGCTCCTAGATGAAGGGCTACGTATTAGCCCGAAACATGTCGAGCTAAACTCGATTTATTAAACGTGAGTTATCCGAAAATTTTCAACATGAGTGAGTCTCACGGTAGTTTAATGTTAAATATTAAGGACTTTCGTCATTATCTCCGACTTACGACGTCCACTGCTGAATATAGGCCGTCTTTGGACTTCCATATGTACCTACCGGTTGGAAGCGACCTGCATCCAGCGTCTTCCACCGACTTTTATCAAGTCGTCTGTCCATCTTGTAAGTAGACATCCTACAAAACACTATAGTAAAATAAAACGAGTAAGTAGATACACATTCGTTTTTACATTGAGATAAGCTCGACATGTTACGGGTTAATTCGAAATTCACCGCCGGGAGCAACACGCCACGATGGCAGCGGTTAGATCACATACTAAAGGAGTACCTTTACCGAATATCCCACATCGGGCCGGACGTCTAAGGTTTCGATCAAATCCAGCTGTGTGCGCAGTTCGGTAATATAACTCAAAACAGTGCCTACAATGATTCAGCATCGCATTGTAATTCTTCTCGTTAAGATCCGTCAGTTAAAAGAAACTAAAAATCATTTTCGTTAAAATCTCATTTGCCAATTGTATTTGATTTTCAAATTTATCAAATCATCTGATCGAAATATAGGTCCATGAACAACGCAAAATTCGCAACGAAACAACATAAACGTAAACAAATTAAACGCATTTTAGTAAACCAAATGCCAGCCTGTATTTCCAATGCCCTATCCACAAACACTACCCCGCTTATTAAGTTATCCGGCACTAATTAGTGCTTGTTCATGGCCCATGAAAAAGCAATGTTCTTCAGCAGGTATTTCAGGCCGAGGGGCGCGATTTATGGGCTATTGGAGTTACCTGCTTATTCGGTTCGTGACTAATGTGGGGCTCTGGCGTTGCTCGTACATCGCGGGGTTGGTTTTTGAATAATAACATACATAATCTAGCCTATATACGTCCCACTGCAGGGCACAGGCCTCCTCTCAGTACACTTAACACGCAACATTGAATTACTTCGTTACAGTGTGTAAGTTTCCTCACGATGTTTTCCTTCACCGAATAGCTCGTGGTAAATATCAAATTGGATTCCGCACATAAATTCCGAAAATTCAGAGGTGCGAGACTGGGGCTCGAACCCACGACTCTCTGTATGAGAGGTCACTGGTCGAACCGCTAGTCTACCACGGGGTTTGAATAATAACACCGCTGTAAAATATCTCCTTTTTATTCATCGTTACTTTTTATTCAACATTATCATTCTCAAAGTGAAAATTAACGGAATTACTCACGTTGTTTAAACCGAGATTAGCTCGACATGTTTCGGATCAATCCGTGATCCATCATCTGGAGCAACGCGGCACGGCAGCGGACAGACGCGCACTGCGTGCAGCCGCTCTTTCCGCGCGACTACTATGAGTGACTAGTGAGTCTAACGGTATTTCCTGAAAATTTCCATTACTCACCTTGAGGGAGCAACTGTTTCACCGCTTTTCAGGTCATTGCACCCTGTGTTTTAACTATCTTACGTCCCGTACGCAAGCCCCGTTATGCATGATTTCCACCAAACGGCCGGAATCGGAAAGAATTTTATGGTCTTTAAACGATACTGAACCTTACAGTCACTGTGTTTAAGTCTACATTACCTTATTTTTGTATTCCGTGGTCGCGGGTGACGTACGTCACCTAGCTTTTGTACGCTGCTTGGTAATGTAGACTTAAAGACAGTGACCGTAAGGTTCAGTATCGTTTAAAGACCATATTTTTTTTTCCGATTCCGGCCGTTTGGTGGAAATCATGCATTAGTCGGCGCGTACGCACAAGCAATTATTCGATAATGCGATGCTACGCAGTTGACTAAGAGCCGGAGTACAAACTTGGCAATATTTTCAGATTTTCGTATTTTTTTACATGGAAATTCCGGGGAAAAACTTCAACACATACACATACACATATTCTCACGCCTGTATTCCCAAGAGGGGTAGGCAGAGCACATGAATTCAAAAATCCAGTGCCACGTTTAGCATTTTCAGGGTAATCAGATGGTTAAACGTGATATTGCAGTGACAGGTTGCTAGCCCATCGCCCACAATACACTCACCCTTTCCCAGAGTCGACTCTTACGACACCCACGGGAAGAAAGGGGGAGGTGCTATTCTAACCCGGCACCACACGGGGAAAACTTCAAAGAGGTTTTAAAACGCGTATACCCGACCACTGGTTTAAACATTTACGGTTTTTTCCGGCCAACCTGTATGTGAATGTGTATGTGTATGTTCTACCTGTCTAGTGTCGGGATAGAATAACACCTCTCCATTTCTTCCATGGATGTCGTAAGAGGCGACGTCTTGTTTCGTTGCCTAACCGATTTGGGAACATAGGCGTGATTGTATGTTGTAGGTATTCTAATATTTCAAATACAGCTATGTGTATGTTCAAAGAGAATCTTTACGTACCCCGCAATGAATGTCATCCAAAACCTCTCCCTGCAGCCGAGCGTCCCGCGGAACACGGTGGCGCCTCGCAATTCCTAACTTTGTTCCCTTTTATTACACCAACCTACGTAGATCCGTTGCCTCTTAATAGTCTCCCCCATTTCCCTTTTTATGCTAAACCTACTTAGAGGAGTAGCTGTTATTTTTAAGTATCCCCTTAGTATTCTCGGAATATTTTTTGCATAAAAAGGATAATGGGTAGGAAAATCCTCCAGTACTCAAAGCATTCCACGTTTGAATTTTGGAAACGCCATCTTTTGAATGTCACAGCTGTCAAAGAAAACCGCCTGAATTCTTCCTGAAAGTCTTTACATACATACATATACTCACGCCTGTATTCCCATGAGGGGTAGGCAGAGCACATGGATTCAAAAATCCAGTGCCACGTCTAGCAAATTCAGGGTAACCAGATGATTAAACGTGATATTGCGGTGACAGGTTGCTAGCCCATCGCCCACAATACACCAACCCTTTCCCAGAGTCGACTCTTACGACACCCACGGGAAGAAAGGGGGAGATGCTATTCTAACCCGGCACCACACGGAAAAGTCTTTACTATGCATTAAGATCATCAGAACAGTGTGGACTTACAACTTTTTATCCCTGGTTTGATTCCCGGTCGGGGCAAATATTTGTTTGATGAATACGGAAGTTTGCTCCCTAGTCTTGGATGTTTATCTATCTAAGTCAGTTTGTCTGTTGTCTAGTACGCATAGCACAGGCATTAAATCACCTAATTTGAAATTAGGTGATTGGTTAAAATTGTCTGAATGAATGACAATAATATTATTCATGTATAGTTAATTATTTATAACCTGCTAGATGATGTGCCTTATTTGTTTTTTCTTTCATAAGATACTTACTTCTATTGATACCAAATGCTACAAAAAATCGTAATTAGTCGATCTATTCGTGCATTAAGCCGTGACTAAGAGAAACAAAGACAAGTACCTACTTGATTTTTTTGGGCCCTTCAGAGGTACAAGGATGTTTACAAGCTTTTGTTTAGTTTTACTTGTCCCGAGTTTGTCAGCAATAAAATCTTGCAAGTTAAATTTGATCCAGTTTGCGGTTAGCGATTGAGCACAAATTTTTGACCACTTGTATAAGTTGGATTATAGTACAATATTCTGATAGTCGTTTTCGAAACAGCAAACTCATTAAAGGTGGGTCCGATTGATCTGAAATTTAGTCCAAATAATTTGGATGAATGAAAATCCGGTACGGTTAGCAAAAAAGTAAAACCAGTTAAAAAATCTTGTGAGCTAAATTAAATTCGCAGTTATTTTTTCTAGGAAAATAGTAAAAGAACAAAAATGCCGCTTTATCCTCTGCAAAGGACAGACTATTCTGTGAAAGCGCTGCGTTAATCAAATTTGTGTTTTAAATTCATCACGCAAAGTTAAAATTGAGTTGCCAAGAAATTCAAAGTTCGGGAACCTTCAGCGGTTAGTGCGTTCATACAAACTTGGCAAAGTATTTGGGGCTCCACGCCTTCCTGCAAAAAGTGGCAAAGTTACCCGCAAAGACCCAACTTTGCACAAAGAGAAAATATTAACGTTGATTTTCTTGTTCCTTGGAATTTTGAAATATTACCGAATAATTACCGGCGTGTTTTACTTTGGTGTTATTCATGCTGGAAAATACGTGTACAAGTATAAATAATTTATTTCGCTCTGGCCGTGTATCAAACTATGTTTTTAACAGAACATAGCCGCAATATTTTCCGCCACAGAGTGCTAAAGTATTAAGTAAGTTAAAAAAAGACGAAACAAGTTTTATTGACAAGCGAATACTTAGGATAAACTTTTATTTTTGAACAAATTTCAACATCGAAGTCGAGTAAGTAGATTGCTTACTAGTTTGAGATTACAGAATGTTTACAGCATTATAGCAACTCGAAACTTAATTTAGTAGGCTAAACTAAATAAATAAATGTTTAGTTTATGGGACCATTAAAATTTATATCGTACAGTCCTCGCCATTTAACGTACCAGGATTTTAAATAGGGGGGGGGGGTACTTAAAATCTTGCCAAATTAGATTCCGAGGTTTGCTCTCACTGTCTAACTAGAGACGTCAGAAAATGACAAGAAGTATATCTCGCGCGCGTGTTGCCACGCAAAGCCAGTGGTTAATATTGTTTACTCTCGTAAAACGTTTACCCAGATTAGGTGAATTTGAACATGAAATTATCATGAGATTCACTCATAATGCAATGTAAAGATAACTCACGTCTTAAACCGAGCTCCACATATTTCGAGCTAGTCGGAATCCCTTCATCTAGGAATCTACGTTTACGTGATTATCCGTATATTTCATTACCAGATTCGCTTCCTTATTTGAAGAAACGTACTTGTGCGGTTCTTTGTCTGACATCTTCAAGGTATAACCGACTCCCACAATAAATTCTCTTTGAACGTACCCCGGATTTAATCCTTACAATTTCCGCGACAGCCATTATTACAAAGTACAATTAGAGAAGCAATAAAAGGCAAGCAAGAAGCAAAGCGCTTTAAATAAATTTAATCACTACTTAATACGACTGCAGGCGACGCGGTAATGGCGCTTCGTCGTTTTTACCTGTTTTCTTTTTGTTTTCTTACTTTAAGCCCCATCTTTTTGATGTTAGACAAAATTACTAAACCTTTTAATGTACTCGTACTTTCAAAAACGCGCCAAACGAATTTTCCGTAGCATGACCACTGCCAAGATATGCCAGCGTCACATTGTCCTACTGTCATGTAAGAATGCATACACATTAATTTTTTTACGGCTTTTTCCAGTCATTTTCTTCTGTAAGTACATCTAAATTTCTTTGAGCAAACTTGTAGGCTCGACATGACAATACGCACGCCCTGTAATTTTTTGATTTTTGTAGTGAAAAAATGACGTGATAGTACGTATATTTAATCTGTTTCGCTCGTGGTTCGATTCCTGCTGCTAAGTTGAATATGCCTAAGTAAATTGTTTAAAAACTTGCCTTGCGGGGAAACATTTTACTACGATTAATTTTGTAATTATAGCATTTGAAAGTCAAAGGCAAAACTAGTCATCCAGTCTTTTGTTTTTTTGGTCTATTGGCGATAAATCTACTGATGTTCCCTTTGAACACACTAGTCTATTTCATTATGAAACAAAACAATATTCAAGGATCAAGTGTAGCGTTAAACTACACTATTTATGTATGATACTGATATTGATACGATATTGATAAAAAGGGGGGTTGATTAGGGATGATAAAGGAAACGACCGAATTGAATGATAAATGTTAACTGATTTAATGCTAAATGATTTGGTGCTAAAGTAAACTGCAAGCGTATGCAAACGTTTGCGCAGTGTATGTGAAGATGTCCTACTTTAGATGTGCAAAATATACAAAAATGTACGCTTGCCTGTACATCAAGAATGAAAGCGAAAAATACAAAGAACATTCAATCGCAAAAACCTCAAAAGGTATTGATTCGAACACGCAGTTTCTCGCCGCCATGTTCGATTAAGTCGTTTATTTTTGTATTCAATTTATCTAAATAAGAATCGGCAGCTGTCACGCCATGTCGCGATGCCTCTTTGAGGGCTTTAAAACCCATTCCAAAATAAATGACGAACAAACATGTTTACCTTTAACAAGCGATAAACAAGATTAACAAACTTTATATAACTTTCCTTACAATTTCTTGGGGCGTTTTTGGTATTCAGCGAGCGGAAAAATCAAAGGTTTCCATTTGAACGTATTAAATATTATTAAGGTAGAAAGATTGTGTTACGTATTCGGGATTGGAAGCGCAAATAAACTTGTTTACGGTTCTTCACGTGAAATGATAATGAAAATTGCTGACTTCTTCAAGTTTTCTTTCATCTTTTCAATCTTTTAAGCAGTCATCTGATTATTAAAGCTTTTCTGAATTCGTTCATAGCTAGTCACACGCCAACGCAGGTACAAAGAGGTCAAAATTATTAAAAAAGATAACAATCGAAGTTCCTAATTGACCTTTCGACATTGGAAACAAAAGACGAACGATCTTCACTGACATTCAAAAAGTTGAAAGCTATTTTTAATAACTTGTCTAATTTGAAATTTCCATCGGGCGTCAGTGCACAAAAATAATCAAGAGATCCTTCGTCTTGTTGTCGTTTTGCAAATAATCATAGTGATTCTAGACAATAACAATTTACTTGCATTTTTACACATTATACTCTTACTTTGCATACCTTTTGAATTAGACTTCGTCGTATTTTTGATGCTACGCACAGCAGTTACGAGTATTACTTACTATAATATTTGAAGCTTTAAAATATCTAATGTTTATTCTCGATTTAAACGTAAAAAGCATTTTTCGTCGCTTTCTTTTATGCTAGGTTAGAGAGGGACACTTTTTTTTACGTCGGGGATAAAAGTTAGTGTACTACTATAGCTGTTTTGTAATGATCGATACACAAACATTAGGTACAGTCAGCTGCAGAGAAACGTAACCCCCCGCCCATGCAATATTTCATCACTAGGGGGTTACTTTTCTCTGCAGATGTCCGTACCTATGCGTTTTAATGCGGTCGCCACACGTGTTCCAAACTACGTAGGCCAACGAACGTCGTCTCTACATTACTATACCGGAAACAATATAACCGCTACGACCCATCTGACCTCCTGGTCACGAGTTTTCAGTGTTTACAATAAAACTAGCATTATTTTAACATCATCGGATTTTGTGTACATTGAAATATTTTTTTCTATTGAAAACACAAACGTCTCGCGCCCCTCTTAAGATTGCTCTACGCCCCCCAAGGGGGGCGTGCCCCCCGTGTTGGGAACTCCTGTTCTAAGGGGATCGCGTTATAAAAAACGTTGAGAAACGGTGCATAATAGTTTTGTCCGCCGACCTCCTGTCGCTTGACGCAAGCGGTCGACTACTGTGTCCTTTTTACACTGTCGCGGTCGCCGCAACCAAGTACGCGGCGAACGATTCAATGTAAATGCTGCTTTAGTATTAAATTAGATTTAAGCTCATTTCAAAAGATTGGTAGAACAAAAGGCATCCTCTCTCCGTCTTGAAATCCGGAAAGTTTTCAGAAACTTTTACTACCTAGATACTGAACGAATTTATACTAGTTCAAAACAGTTTTATTAACGCTGCTCCAAAACTACTTTAGGAACGGAAAATTCTCTCTCGCGCTAGGAATTGTCTTGCTTATAATTAAATATAATATCACGTTCTTAATTTACCAGATTATTCCTGTTTGTGTCGGGTTTAGAATTATCATCTCTTCATTTGTTCCGAGGATATCGTAACAGGCGACTAAGGACATAGGCAAAGGTATATTATTATATTAGGCGTCAAACTAGCGACCTGTCACTGTAGTGCATCATAATTTAACACTCAATAAAATACTAGATATAGCAACGGAACGTGAAATAAATATGGTTTTGTATAAGCAGCGTCTCGTGTACCTAGTCTATCTAAAATACCACAGTAAGGCGGGCGTCTTATTTCGGATGTCTAGAAAAACTATACTAGAATGTTTGGGAATAGAGCCGTGATGTTAGGTAGGTATAATATATGTAGTTTTTCTAGACATCCGAAATAAGACGCCCGCCTTACTGTGGTATTTTGGTAACAAAGTATCTAGGCCCGAGTGAACATCACTTAATCATGTTTTCTAATAAATCTGCAGCATTGTCTAAAGTGCACAAAGGCTACGCCGTACGCTACGCTACGGTATACGTCGTAATTCATTTCATTTATGCAAAAGTGGCTATGAAACGTGAAGTACTCATAGATATGGTTTGTCTACGTAACATTTGTGTGCTCTCTTCCCATTGTAAATACAAGCATGATGTATGTACCTACGTATGTATTTTATACAGCATCTACATATAACCTCTCACCCTCATCTCGGCAGGATCAAGCCCAGATCGCTTACAGTTCAGGAAAGTTCCAAATAAACGTAAGCCGTCCATTAAATGTAGAAATTTATGATAAACAAGTAAATTTTAGAAGTTATTAAACATAATCCCTTCAACCGAGCAGGGACGGTGAACTTGAGCCCGAAACTGATTTACTTGTCCTTTAAATATAATGTTATTTACCTGTTTTAGAAGGCTTGTGATATACAGGGTGGTTGGTGCATCGTGTGCCAAAGTAATTTGGCGGATAGAAGAGGTCATTTCTTAATATAGGTATATTCAGCGACCATAATACGTCCATTTTTACCAGCTTCAATGGTGAATAAACAAAAACTAGACATTTATTAGTTTTGGATTTGGTAGGTACTGGTCAGTTAACTAAAACTGGCACGTAAAACAGACGTACGCATTGGGTTTTAGCGCGCGGCGTGACTTTGCACCGCATACGTATCACGAAAAGTCTGTGCGATTTGATCAAAATTACAAATTTTAAACATACTACATACATACATACATATTCTCACGCCTGTATTCCCAAGAGGGGTAGGCAGAGCGCATGAATTCAAAAATCCTGTTTAGCGAAATTGCACAAGTGTGAGTACTGTGAACGTTCCAGCTTTAGTTAACTGACCTATATGACCCTACATCATGCACTTCAAAATAAAACTTTTATTTTGAGGTTACGCCTAACAGTTTTTTAATTGAGTTTAAATGTAGTAATTTGGGTTTTTTGGTGAGTTCCAACAAAAATGTATAATTATAAAAGTAACCGCGTGGCATAGAACGTGTTATGTGGCCTGAATGTATAGGAAGTGAGCCATTTTATCCGCCAAATTTCTTTTGCGCACAATGCGCCAAACACTGTATATACAGGACGCTCCAAATCACTGCTACATAAATCACGCCGCGAGTTTTTGACGAAGCAAACCGTTTCTGCTCCATTTCACTATTGTGTGAATGCGTACTATGAATCAGGCTTACGGGCCGCATTTATACGCAAATAGGTTTGGCGACGCCGTTCAAGCTGGTTCCTTGACGACTTTATCAAATATGGATAAAGTGATGTACTAAAACCGTAAAAAAGGGTTCCGTACATTTGTAATCATTGGACTGACTAGATAAACGAGTGCATAGGCATTTACCATTTATTGTAAATCGAGCAAAAATAGACAATGAAAAGCGTTTTTGGAATAGGAGCCCCCCTTAAATAAATATTTTGTTATTAATGTATTTGTTATAGCGCCAACAGAAATTTATAATTTGTAGAAATTTCAACGGTCAAATTCTTGCTATCGTGGTTCTTAAGATTCAATCTGGTGGCAGATAAATAGACGGACATGATAAACAGAATTAAGTCATAGTTATAGTAATAGTGCCCCTTTTTTACCCAGTGGGTAAGGAACCCTAAAAACGTTCGGCATACGGCTCGGGTATTCACTAAGGTGGGTTTTGTATCTATTCGTCGAATAAATATTTACTGAAGATAACTTTTAGAGAAATAAGAGTACCTAACTGTATTTTTGCCGCCCTAAAAACTATTGCTTTGTAATATGGCTATAGGAATTATCGTCACTATTAATTTCCATTCTCAGAAATGACTAATTCGAAACGGGTCTCCTCTCACCATTAGGCAGATGAAAGTTATTCCCAGGTAGTGCACTGAAAATTGGGAGTAATAAATTACTCATCATTGTTTCAGTTTCCTCACAAATCCCACGATGTTTTCTTTTACTAAATAACTCGTGTTTTAAATGTAATGTAACGCATATTCCGGAAGATTCAGAGATTGTTTTGAACCGAGAATTAAACTCATACCCCTGCGTGAGAGGCCACAAATTAAACCTAGTGGCTATGTAAGTATTATAGCATTTTGTACGTCCTTGGGAACATTAAAATAAGGATGAATGAAGAACTATATCCAATTAGTGGTAGTAGCAAAAGCTAGGCATGTGATTTCGTCTGCATGGACTTAACTTCTCACTATCCTTTGATAGTACAAACTAAGCTATGTGGGTTCAATGGTTGAACTTTACAAATGTAAAACAGTCATCATAGATTTGTGTAATTACAAAATTGTATACTCACTTTTTTGTACTGTCCAACAAAAAAAAACACTCATGAGAAACGCTAGTGGAACAACTTTTTCCTCAAAACGATATCAAAAGAAAAGAACAGGTTATTTACTTAGTTTACTTTACATAAATTTCCTCGGAGCAAGGCAAACAAAGCGATAGAAGCTTTTCTTGCTTCTAAAAAGACAGCATTTCATGAAAACATTTCTCACAAACTACATACTAAAAAGGCA
Source organism: Adoxophyes honmai (assembly GCA_005406045.1). Classification (NCBI taxonomy): domain Eukaryota; kingdom Metazoa; phylum Arthropoda; class Insecta; order Lepidoptera; family Tortricidae; genus Adoxophyes; species Adoxophyes honmai. The sequence goes on from BHDV01071259.1 coordinate 43,874, forward strand.
GTATTTACTTAGGTTTTTGTGTTCTTAAAAAATACCCCAGTTCCGAGTTTACGCTCTGTCGTCTTTGCTTCCTTTATTACTCGTATCAAAAGTCTCGCAAAGTAACTTCACGCCTCAGACTGACTTAAATTTAATTACTCGCATCTCGAAACTCCTGAGCCCCATTAAAGTATACTGTAACTCTTTGGCTTCTAAGTCGGCCATAACACAAAAGATTTTGTTGTTGAGTACCTACTAAAGATTAAGTTAAATGCCTGCCATTCGACCTGAATAGCTCTTTATCATTTCAACATGTTTTAGCCGTTAGAGGGCTCATTTCGCTTCGAATGTCGCCGGCAGTGGCTTTAGTTATAATGAAGCGAGAATTTTGAAACGGTGGATGACAATCCTACTAAAATGCCACTTTAAGTTTTAAAAGTTTAGGAACAAAAACTAACAACATTGTATTTCATGTTGTCCATCATTATAATGTCTATTGAAGTGGAAGAATGCGGTGGTGTGATGTTGTGATGGTATGAGTTAAACGCTTTTTCCTGGCCCGTGCTTTGTGTGCGCTCTTTAGGCTCACGCCTATTTCACAGTAGTCATTGTTTTGTCTATGTCACGTTTCGTGTGCTCTGCCTTCCCCAATTGGGAACACAGGCGTAATTGTAGCTTATGTATATTTTAGGCGACAAACTAGCAACCTGTCACTATTGTACTTCTCTTATCTATATTCTATTTTTTTCATCTAACGTTTTGACTATGCAACATTTCGTGTGTTCAGTCTGTCCCATTAGTTAGAGAATTCAGGCGTGATGTACCATCGCGAACAGGGATTGTTGAGCCACTTACCTACGTTTGTAACTTGGTCGTGTAATACTAATCCAATAGCTGACATCTAGTCGGTCACATTGGTCATTGATTGCACGTCTAAATTGCGAACAGTGGCAAGTGGCTCAACAATCCCGGTTCGTGACTGTGTACATATATGTATGTAATACTTCTAATATAGAAAGTGTGGCTCGAAGCGTAGCCTCACGTGTGTGGGAAGTGGCTTTGTTTCAGGGAGGGGTAAATCTTTACTTTGCAAGGAAAGCGAATCTTCTGGCTGGCTCAGTGGGGAAGATTATGAAAGGTCGTGTGTACACCTATCTTAATAAAGAAGCGTTAAGTTTTGATCGTATGAATTTGATACGTAATGTCATCAATGTAAAATGTAATTATAACCTTTGTGCTTTACATAAGACATTGTTTGGCAAGAGTTTAACATGCGCATTTTTTTTTATATTGGACAATTTGCATCAACCAGCTAGTCCCAAATAAGGCAATTTAGTGTCTGCGCTATGGGTAACTAGGTACTAGACAACGGATAAACTTGACTCGAGAGCAAACATAACGTACCTATTCATTATACAAACGTCTGCCCAGATCGGAAATCGAACCAGGGACCTTAAACTTCACAGTCAGGTTTTCTGACCACTAGGCTATCCGGTTGCTTGTATTGCATCGACTATGTCCGAAACTCAATAAAAATACACTTACATCGAAAACCTAAACGCTGCAAGCAAACAAACTTTCCCTAATCTTTCTTACTGTCCAAAAATCTACCATTTCTTTGTTTTTACGGTTAAGAAAATATACAAAAGACTACCGCAATAAGTAAAAGAAAGTTCCATTCAACTTTAATACTCAATTAAACGCGTTCCATAACTCCAATTAATCAAGCGATATTAATCAAAACGAGTAATTAACTACAAGGCTTTAAAATCTCTTTAACCACGCAACCAGGGCTGTGAAAATAAGCTTTCCTAGCGTGCCGCGACCTTGATTACCCAGCCGCTTCGACAACCCTCGACAATACCCCTCAGCTCCTATCCATTGCGCTATTCTAGACTCTCATGCTATCAGTTGGTTAAAGCAACCAGCAATGTATTATAAAATGGTTGGACATGCTCCCAGTCGCTTATATCGCGACCTCGATTACTACCGGCCCTGACACGAACGAATCGCTTTGTGCTATTGATGTGATGATATTGCTTCAGTGTCAAGGTAGTTGATGGGGTATGGATAAGCTAGTTGTTTTTGTCTTGGTAAATGTAGGTAGAACCAATCAATCAAGCCCGCGTCCACTGACTGACTCGCCTATATTAACGTCGTTTTATTCTGCTTTGTGTGGAAAATAAACCTGTCAACTGAAGGGCATTATCACAAGTTCATATTGGACGACAAGCATCCTTGAGTTAGTTGTTCTATTCTACATCTGTCATATTAAAAGAAGTTACCAAAAATTGTTGTCTATAGCTCTTTCAAATCCATTTATTTTTAAACAAAATGTACAACTAGAAAAATTTTGCTAATTTATATGCCGGTGACTGTAGGTACAATGCAAATATTATGTCAACTTTCTCATATAGCATTCGTTAGGGTGGTTGCTAAGGTTGTAAAAAAACCAGCCAAGAGGAAGTGGAGTCGCACTCGAAGCGTTCCGTACCAAAAACTGCAAAAAAACCAATTTGATTTCAATTTAACCATTTATTTTTAAACTAAATGTACAACTAGATATTCTGTAAACATTTCAAGTATCTGTTACCGTTATTTATATTTATCGACCCAAAAACACCCAAAAATCACGATTATGAGAGCTCTCCGTAAATAAATATTAAATTTTATGTAATAAATGTTTTATTTTTTTTATAGCGGCAATAGAAATACATAACTTGTGAAAATTTAAGCAGTCTAGCTAGCACAATTCGTAAGATACAGCCTGGTGACAGACGGACTTCCCGACGGACAGCGAAGTCTCAGTAACAGGCTCCCGTTTTCACCCTTTAAGTTCGCAACCCTAAAAAACGTAAAGTTTAACATGAACTTACATAATTATTTGAAGCAAGAACAGCGGGGGTGCCTGCAAGCGACGGCGCCCCGGGCTCGTTGCTCAGCTTCTGACGGTTGGCGTTTTCACTCCACGAGGACGGACAGCGCAGCATGTAACTATTTGTTATTTGTGTATTAAATTAAGGAGAAGATTATTAAATTTATGAGAGAATAGCAACGTTTGCTAAGGTTCTGTTCAGCTACTAAAATAATCCATTAAGAAAAGCAGCTGCGTGTAATAGTAAAATTGTAGACCTATTAAGTAATAGAAAACAGTGGTTTCAGGGTGCGACAGCTTGGTATTTCATTGTATACTAGGCTGACATCATAGTCAACAGTATTTCACGTTTCGAAACCATTTCTAACATATTTATTTTATTTTTTAGGGTAAAGTTAAAAGATACAATGACAAGTTGATAGCCTGTCGTCTAAAATATACCTCAAACTAAAAATATACTGCATTGATTAAATAACCAAGTAAGTACACTTAATATTTCGTAGACAACATTAATGTCATAGATACTTACGTATAATATTACTATTTTAGTACAATGTAGGTAAATGTTAACATTAAGTCTGGATTACGCCTTATAATAATAATGATACCGTAACATTAGAAACATTATAAGTAGGAAAAAAATATTGCAATGTTGTTACAAAATTATCTGAGATATAGCCACTCTAACGCTACCAAATTAATATGACGCGACTGTCCTGCATCGCGGTAGCAAAATTTCGAAGTTCACTCGTATAAACACAACTTTCAACTTCCTCTCTGTGGACTTCAGTCCCCAGGTATAACATCTATCTGGATCCCTCCATTACTGTCTTTTCCGAAGAGACATTGATCGATTTTCGTTAATATTTTCGGCCTCGAATTCGATCAACGACTTCGGGTAATTGATTCTTTATTACCTTACCATTGGAGTTCATGAGATAATACTGGACTACCATTTTATTAGGCTGATAAGAAGAGGCCGGTAAGCCTGGCTTACTCGTACCTATGGGATTGAGTTCTGATCTCGCCAATCAAAGTCATTATCCGAACGTGGTTATCGAAGGGAATTTACATCGCAGTTTCAAGAGACAAATGGGTGAAGTGTTTTATTTTAGTTCTGTAGATCGGAAAATGCATACATACAATTACGCTTGTGTTCGCAAAGCATACGACATAGACAAAATAATGTCTACTTGCATAGCATAATTTTAGGTTTGAGAACTGATGGAAGCGGTATACTAGTGACAGTTTGCTAGCCTGCCGCCTAAAAGATACCTAAACCTATTTCCTTAGTCGCCTCTTACGACATCCATGGAAGAAATGAAAAGGTGTTATTCTATCCCGACACCACAGGGGTCGGAAAATGGATCGTGTGAATCCGTACCAATATATAAATGTGAAAGTGTGTTTGTTTGTTTGTTTGTCCGTCTTTCACGGCTAAACGGAGCGATGGATTG
>BHDV01071273.1:0-11242 GCA_005406045.1 Adoxophyes honmai
TTGCGCTCGACTTGGTGGGGGCACTGCCGTGCCCCCCGATATAGTGTTTCGTTATGCTCTACCTAACCTATTTGGAAATACAGCCGCGATGTATGCATGTAATAAAAGAAAGGTTTTGTATATGGGCAAGCGTCTTTAAACCCGTTCAATCTGTGGGTTTGTTTGACCACGTGTCAGATTACTGTCAAATTACTGTCAATCGGCGGGTGACGGGTTCCAAGACAACTTGTCAATCGTCTAAGAACACCTGCTTGAAATTTCTAGCGTTTATATGGTATGTAGGGTAGGAAGCAGTTTTTATCGACTATGAAGTTGTCAGCTTAAAAATAAGCTAGAAGTGGCTACAAAACGTGAAATAAGTTGTCACGGTTTTCATACATACGTAATTTATTATATTAACAATCTTCGAAATTACGTTAGCGCGATTTGAAACGCAGTGAGAGTGATGATACGTCACGTTTATGGAAGAAGTTCTACTACTTGACAATATGTGGCGCTAGGGGTTTCCAGCCCGCAGGGAATAAGGCGTGACGGTTTTGTATGTATGTATGAACCATATGAGCACGGTGAGTCGAATATATGAACAATGAGGCGCCAAGCATGCCTTGATGTGGCATGACCACTATCATGCACAGCATAATTTGGCCTGATGAAAGTCTGCACATTATGGGCGCTTGTGCATACCATGAATTTTACGGTCCGGCCGTCCGGGATTTTACTGTCTGTCGCGCCGTCCCGCTCACGTTAATACTATTTAATATAAGAGCAAGCGAGACGACACCTCGAGTAAAAAGGCGGACCGTAAAATTCGTGGTAGTGCACAAGCGCCCTATCGGTCGAAAGTTACCGAAGGTTACATTGTAATGTACAAGTCAGGGGTTCTTAATGTAGGAAAGACTCCAATAGAGGTCTCTACGGGCAGATATTATGCCTTTGGACCGAAATCCATAGAAAGAAAGTTGAAAATTGTATGCGACTGAACTTCGAAACTTCGTTAGTGCGCATTGAAACGCATTGACAGTTCATGACGTTTGAATAAGAAGTTTTACTACTCGACGATAGGTGGCGGTAGGGGTAGCTAGTCAGACAAATTGTTGAAGATTTCACTTGTCTCCGGTTGCCCAGGCCACAAGAATTCTGAAATTACATACATACATACATACAATCACGCCTGTATTCCCAAACGGGGTAGGCAGAGCACACAAAACGCTACATAGACAAAACAGAGACTATTTCACGTTTTGTGGCCACTTCTAGCATAGTATTTTTTAGGTTTTGAGGTGGCAAGTACCATAGTGACAGGTTGCTAGCCTGTCGCCTAAAGTATTCCTTAACCTATGTCCTTAGTCGCCTCTTACGACATCCATGGAAGAAATGGAGAGATGTTATTCTAAACCCGACACCACACGGGGGTTCTTAAATTAAAACCTAAAAATATGCCGTAGATGGCAGCGATACGACAAATAGTCATGGCTTTGTCTATGTAACCCATGGTGTGCTCTGCCAATATCTCCAGATGTTTGGTATGCCTGGAGGCCGAAATCCACAGAGACAGTTGGAAGTTGTATTTATGCAACCTATGTTCGAAACTTCGTTAGCGCGAAATACTTTGACAGTGGATGATGTTTGAAGAAGTTCTACAACTAGACGACAGGTAGCGCTAGGGTCGTTACATTATGTATGTATTCTAATTAGGTACTTAGTTCTAGTTAGTAGTATTATTATAATTATTTATTTGAGGGATAAGTAAGGCAAAATCAGCGAGTACAGATGATCTGCGTCTAGATTATTTTTTTCATAGTTTGGGAAAGATAGAGAGATCTCTCTCCAGGCAGATGTTATGCCTGGGGACCGAAGTCCGTAGAGGGGAAGTTGGAATTTGTATTTATGCAACCGAACATGGAAACTCCGTTAGCGGGGTGTAGGATTGTTATTGATATGCCATAGACGTCCGTAGCAACTAGTTCGGCCATTCGACGATAGGTGGCGCTAGGGCGCTTCACCAGGTAAGTTTAGTCGGCCGTTCGACGATAGGTGGCGCTAGGGCGTTACAATAGCTTATAAAGTGTCCTACTTCTGGGCAAAAGCCTACGCTTTATCTTTCCAAATGTCTCTGTTCGTAGATAAGTCTCGCCTGTCAGATCTGAAGTGCTCCAAATCGTCCCGCCATCTCCTCTTTGGTCTGCCTCTGCTCCGGTGCCCGTCGCATGTTAACCAATCAGAAAAAAAATTAGCCCAGCGATTCCTATGAATGCGACAGCCGTGTCCCGCCCAACCCCATTTCAATTTGGCGGTCTTCATCCCACATCGACAATTTTAGTTTTGGAGCGCAGTCCACCGTTTTTCAGACCTTCGAACACCTAGGATATTGCGCTCCATAGCTCGTTGGCAAATCTTGAGTTTGGACTTCCGGGCCTTAGACATACATACATAATAATATTAATCAAGCCTGTATCTCTAATCATGTTGTCCCGTGTGGTGTCGGGTCTAGAATAGCACCTCTCCATTTCTTTCGTGGATGTTGTAAGAGGTGACTAAGGAAATGAGCTCAGGTATTCTTTAAGCGACAGGCTAGCAACCAGTACCTCTTCCATTTGTTTTAAAACTTAAAATGATGCTAAGAAGCGGCTGTGAAGCGTGAAACAGTCGTAATCATGGTTAGGTCTATTTCACGTTACGAGCGCTCTGCCTACCCCATTTGGGAACATAGGCGTGATTATATGTATGTATGTATGTATTTTCAAATGGTATAAGTAGAGCACACGACACTCTACCTAGGTATTTGTATGAAAGAAACACAATGTCATTCATAAGTTTGATGAACGTATTAATTAATTCCTATCCTTATCTTTCCTATGACCAATACTGTTTACTTTAGATCATAATCGAACTAGAGGATAAGATTGGTCATAGATATTCAAATCAATCATTGTTTTCACTCACAATCAGATAAATAGCTAATTCATGGAAATTACAAAACTGCGTAGTACCGTGTGGTGTCTGTTTTAGAATAACACCACTCCGTATCTTCCGCGGATGTCGTAAGAAGCGACTAAGAAAATATATACATACATACATACATACATACATATTCTCACGCCTGTATTCCCAAGAGGGGTAGGCTGAGCACATTAGTTCAAAAATCCAGTGCCACGTTTAGCAATTTCAGGGTCACCAGATGGTTAAACGTGATATTGCAGTGACTGGTTGCTAGCCCATCGCCCACAATACACTAACCCTTTCCCAGAGTCGACTCTTACGACAACCACGGGAAGAAAGGGGGAGGTGCTGTTCTAACCCGGCGCCACACGGGGAGAAAATATATTTCTGTCACTATTGAATCTCTTCAATTTATGTTTAAACCTAAAATTATGCTGAAAGTGGCTCCGTAATGTGAAGTAGGCGTTGTCTTGTCTATGTAACGTTTCGTGTGCTCTGCCTACCCTATTTGGGAATGCAGGCGTGATGTAAGCATGTATGGGAAAGGAAATCTGTGAACGGAAATTCGTGAAAGTACCGGTAAAACAAACAACTTACTTTAACAAACAAACCAATGCTGCAACCATTGAGGATAGAACCTATAGAGTACTAGTGTCATCTTGGTTGTTCGGAAATTATTCCGCAAAACAATTGAAGACCTCGCTGTGCTCTTATTGGCCGGTCCAAGATCGCGCGTAACGCTAGTGCCTTTTTCTCTACGGTTATTGGCTCTGTACAGTTTCTGTGACAGTGACGGTGACGTTTAGTATGTTGAAATCAACAAACTATTTGCGGACCGGGGTTGCGAACATTGTTTCTCTATAGGTTCTATCTTCTATGGCTGCAACATTCAACGAATGACGATCTATGTATAGTACTGAACATGAGTGCAATAGTTAGAAGGTAAATTTATGTATGTATATAAGCGTAGTATAACAAGCAGACTTCAAACTTTCTGGTTATTTCAATCTCGTGCTCAATGTAAAATTTGCTTTTCTATTTCTTCTTATTATTCCAAGTCATGCATGCAACCAAGAAGATTGTACGCATGCCTATTTATAAACTGCTTTTCCTTTACGAGGTTGTCACTTAGCAATTAAACTTAAAATCCTTATACTAATATTATAAGTCAGAAAGTGAGTTTGTTTGTTTGTTTGTTTGTTCCGCTTTCACGCCGTAACTACTGAACCGATTGCTTTGAAATTTTGCAGACATAAAGATAGAAGTCCGGATTAAATAATAGGGTACTTTTTATCCCGGAAAAAATTGATGTTCCCGAGGGAAAACAAAAATATAGTTTGCTTGATAGATCGATATCAATCGATGATAGATCGCTATCGATCGATGATCGATCGATAGATGATAGATCGATGGCGCTGTGTGTCGTTTGAAACGAGAAGTTTTCTTATAGTTGTGCTTTATACCGCAATATAACCGAGTTCTACGCGGGCGAAGCCGCGGGCGGAAAGCTAGTTCTAAATAAAACAAATATTATTTTCGCTCATCGAGTTTCTACTGATTACTCGATTCATTTAAAGATTAATTTTCCGCAATTTCCCGTGTGGTGCTGGGTTAGAATAGCACCTCCCCGTTTTCTTCCCGTCGGTGTCGTAAGAGTCGACTCTGGGACAGGGTTATAGTGTATTGTAGGCGATGGGCTAGCAACCTGTCACTGCAATATCACGTTTAACCATCTGGTTACCCTGAAACTGCTAAACGTAGTACTGGATTTTAGAATTCACGTGCTCTGCCTACCCCTCTTGGGAATTCAGGCGTGAGAATATGTATGTGTATGTATGTATGTTTTCCGCAATTGCATAAGAATAACTAAGTAAACCCAGTGGCACGCAAAAACAATTTTCTAGAAGGTTTATTTGCCGCCATAAGAATAATTCGACTACTCTAATCCAATTAAGAACTTAATATTTTAATAATGACACACGATTTTCGTGTTAAATGATTAAAAGATAGATCGATATGACACGGCAGATAGGGAGTTGGGAAAACCACTTTTAATGCTTAAAGACGCCGAGGGGAAAACCGTGTTAATACTAGTTAACACCTCTGTACTAAATATATCACTAATTACCTATAATCGAAGATAAAAAGCTTATACGTGTTTGTTCCACCGGTCGGTAGTGTTGGGAAGGTATGAGAGCCATTTTTTTTTATGATCAATAATAGAGACAGAGTTACAGAAGATCTAATTGAAGGTTTTCCAGGGAGCGATGAAACGCAGCATGCTCGGAGTGGAACGGGTTGACCGGAGCGTCTAGTGTGTTCAATTCGATGGTGCAGTCGTTAACGAATTCGCTTGCGAGTAATCGCAAAATTGTATGGAAACCGACACAGCGCCGCCACCGGAACGTTTGCACAACTGCCACGTTCGACACGTCTCCATACAATTCCGCGATAACTCGCTAACGAATTCGTTAACGACTGCACCATCGACTTGAACACACTAGAACTAGACGCTCTGATCCGGAACTACGCTGCGTCGTTGCCGATGTCAGAGCAAAAGCAGTGGGACTGGACAGGCCACGTCAGGTATGTGCATCCATATAGGTGGGCCAGAAACGCCACAGAGTGGGAGCCACGAGACGGATAGCGGCGAGGCAGGCCCAGGCGGAGATGGCGGGATGACAACCAAGCCCTGTAATAATAGGTATTTTATTTGTAGTGCTCTGCTTTGGAAACAGGACATGATGGCGTGAAAACCTGCATCTAACGCGTTGCTTTGAATGGCTCTTGGGTCAGTGCTTTTAGCATGCTTTTAGTTGAATGTCTTGTCTCTGGTGTCTTGTTTGTGGAACTTGTATATTTAGATTTTTTTAACAAAGAATTTTTATGCTTGTAAGGCGAGTTAGCTCAGCGGTTTGTACTATGGCATCTCATGCAGAGGGCCGTTGGGTTAGAGTTCCAGGCTCGCACCGGTTATTTTTAGATTAAATGCGGTTTTAATTACTTTGACGTTTCGGCTCGACAGCGATCGCGTCCATAAGTAGACCGAATTTATTAAAACCGTGTTAAAAATAAAATAACAACAATCAAAATTAAAAATGGAAATAAGCGAGAATCACAAAAGTTAAAAAAAAAGAAAACTAAGTTATTATTAATTACCTATGGTTTTTTTTTATCGAAGTTTAAGTGTCAGCTTTTTTCCAGCTCACCCCGTTGTATGGCACTATAAAATGGGGATAGGTCATTCAAACCTCTGTGGCTTCATATAGATCCAGTTAATTAAAGATCATTTCATACTAACACGAACAAAACATCTGCTCTGTAGCTTTTAATAAATGAAACAAAGAATGGCGCACTTTTTTTCTGCCGCCAAAAGGATCTCCTTCTTTTTGGGCATGCAAATCCGAGATGTACACGATACTGCGCGTGCGTCGACGTTAACATGGGTGTGCCACGGGGTAAGGAAGACAGGAGGAGCCCGCTAACTCAAACGTGTTGTTTTATCTTTCTTAGGGTAATTTAGTCTTGGAATAAGTAATTCTTTCACTTATTTTTGGTAAAGAGTTAATAGAGACGATTTTTTTTTTCTCGTTTGGTTTATCTACCCTTGATTCTGCTTGTTCCTATACTGTTATTAAACCAACTATAATATTCTTGGTTCACCATAGCATCTACTTACGGTAAACCGTTCCGTGATATTAAATTGTTTGGCAATGGAAGTAATTTTACTTTGATTAAAGCAGAGTTAAAACGAAGCCAGTACTGCACTAGTACTGCAGAGAAGACAAACCAGCGTTGACAATAGCTATACGCTCTATTCTCGCCAACGTCGGCAGCCAGAGCTGGCTGGGGTTCAAATCTGTTTACACAAGGCAAATACCAAGCCAGCGCTGGCTGCCAGCCTTGTTGGCAGTCAGTGTTGGTTTCATGTAAAAGCTCAATTTAACAGAAAAGCTCTTTTACCCCTTTTGCTGGAAAACTTCGAAGTGGGTAGCACATGTAAACAAGACAGTAAGGTTACACGAAACAATAATTACTAACACATGAGGCTTCTTCGCTCATCGCCCACCTCCGTGGCTGTCACCGCAAAGATGGCGGGAAATAAGAGGGAAGCCATTTTGAATTACGACGCAGCCGCACAATAGCTTTAACGAGGAATGGCGATGCAGATGTGCGATGTGCAGATATAAGCTGGGAAAATCTGCATGCGAATACTCTCTTAAGGTTTTTTACGTATTATTGTTGGTTGTTTTGCTTGGGTACTATTTTATATTTCTATACGGGTGTAACAGAACTCTTTGGCATAGTTTAGAGGGGTATAGATAAGAAAAAAGAAGACAATTATTTAATAAAACATGTCGAATACAAATACCACGAAAAAAAATATATAAAAAATAAACTTAAGTCTAAACTTATTTAAAGTAGCTCTAGATTTTACAAATATTTTTTGTCATAGTTAGAAAATAAATCTGAGAAAACTTTTTCTTAAGTCAAAATGATTTATTTTTATTCTTCGGACACAGGACACTGGGGAATCAGATGGTCCTTAGTGACGTTTATTATCGGTTATGCCAATGTAGTTGGACCTTTTTCTTAGTGTTATTTTTCAAAAACTTTGAGTAGCAATTTTTTGGTATCTATAAAGCTCTACTTTTTTAATATACATATATAAGTTTGTAGCTTCAATAAACGCTTGTGTAGATCTACTCTGTCTCTAGGTCCATTTTTTACTCCTCTTTAGCAAAATACTGCAGGGGTCTTGGCTAATTTTTGGCTGCTTGTAAGTACGTACATGTACGTTAAGAATAAAACCTCTCCATTTTCTTTAGTGGCAAAAATAAACGTAGCATTTTTATACAATGAAATAATTACAAGTGCTTTATTTATAGGTTAGATGACAGAAATGGAAGAACCGGTGGCATTACATAGCAGTATCCAACTACCTACCCACGTGAGGTAAACGTACCAATGTTCGACAGTGTACTAATTTTCGTTGACATGCATTGAGTTGGTATTAAGATAAAAGTGACACAACTTTAATTAATAACATAATTTTTGTTATGGGACATACGTATTTCCATTCCAGTAAAAAAAACTTCGTTGAACTTGCAATCGGATTGAAAAACTTTAGAACTCATTTTGAGATTTTTACATTTATCACACCCGTATTCCCAATTGGGGTAGGCAGAGACCAAACCATGACATGATTATATTTCACGTCTCGTAGCCATTTCTAGGAAATTTTTAGGTTTTAAGTTAAGAGGTACAATAGTGACAGGTTGCTAGCCTGTCGAATAAAACATACCTTAACCTATTTCCTTATTTATTGGAAGAAATGGGGAAATGGAGGATGTTATTCTGAACCCGACACCACACGGTCATGATATTATTATTATGACCATTTGAAAACAAATTCCATGTATCAACTGTAAAGCTTACATACATACATACAAATTCTCACGCCTGTAACCCCAAGAGGGCTAGGCAGAGCACATGAATTCAAAATCCAGTGTCACCTTTAGCAATGTCAGGGTAACCAGATGGTTAAACGTGATATTGCAGTGACGGATGGTTAAACGTGATATTGCAGCCTATCGCCCACAATACACTAACCCTTTCCCAGAGTCTACTCTTACGACACCCACGGGAAGAAAGGGGTAGGTGCTATTCTAACCCGGCACCACACGGTAAAGCTTTTATCTTGAAAAATACCTTCAATGATTTTGCGTTGATGTATAAGCAAACATAACGTTGCGACGTAAATAAACAATCTCTATCAAGGTGTCAAACATCCGGTTGTTTACCTTAGTCCTTGTTTTTTTTCAAGAACCGATCCTGTGACCGCTTCAGCCAGTCGATTCATTACTACATTCCCGGTAATCCAATAGCATATTGTAATAACATGTCATTCGCAGGGCTTCATGGAAAGCGCTCGAGCTTTTTGCTTCGATCAAGCTTTCTAACTCTATCTCTCTCTTTGCAATACAAAAATGAACGTTAAACAGGGATGGAAGAACTCCGGTTTCTGAACTGTCCGCAGTCGCCGGCAACGCACGAGCGGTCACGAACGGATCGAAAATTTTCGTTTTTCGAAAATACGTGACGTGATGCGGTTTTCTTTTGTCACTTTTTTGACTGCCAGTTATAATTGTGGTTTTTTGTGCCGTTGTGATGGATTGTGAGATTTGTGAGGTTTTTATTTGAACTTTTTACAAGGTAAGTGCTATTTTATTTGTTGTGTGAATAAAAAATACTTCCACCTATTCCTGAAATGCGTATAATTTTACAAGTAATTATGTTGTAGTCATTAAAAAAAATGAATTAGGTAACAACGTAAATCCAATCTAGTGAAAAATGCATTATACCTAAATAATGTAACCTTCTTGGATTCCATCTTCGATAAAAATATGTTCTTCAAGTACTTAACTGCCTTTTCTGTTATTAGGTTATTACATTCTTAGGCGCGATCATTATGTCGTTTCATGTCACAATATCAAAATACTTCAATAGCCCAGACCTTGACATTATGGTTTAGTTACAAACCACCTGTCTCCCCTCGTAGTTGCCAACATAACTATAATTACTGTCCAATCAAAACTCAACCTTACGTAAGATCAAAAAAGGCTACACAGTTTAATAAGTATTACAAGTGCGTTTAGTTTGGGATTGATACCGAGTATAGTAAAGGTTAATGAGAAAGTATAGCAACATTATTGGTCAGGGACGAGATTGATTAAAGAGTGGGCGGACGATTTTACTACAACATGGATTGTCACAAATAAATGTCAGAATTAACGGAAATATTGAAATATGTCGTCATTAAAATTTATAGGCTAAGTCTGTAATATAAAATACTATTTAAACTAAACTACACTACTAAAGCCTAGGTAGGACTAGGCTAGTATTTAAGTCGAGTAGCGAGTAATTTAGTAAATACCTAAGCGTGTCTGAACAATTAAAATGTAGTCAATTTTCATTGTTCAAAAATGTTCAGTTACTAAATTACCGGTTACTCGACTAAAATACTAACCTAGTCCGAACGAGTCTTTAGTACCACTACTTAGTAGTAGTTCGTCACGCTAAATTGAGTTGATAATAGAAAAATAGCATTACTTAGGTACTTTTATTAACAACCTCAATATCGCGATTACAAAAAACTACCTATGTCAGGGGTTCCCAATCTTTTTCAGCCCGCGGCGCACTTACAAGTTTAGAATTTTGTTACGGCGCCCCACCCTGTGTATTTGAAAAAGATACAGTACAAATAGGCTCAGATAATGGTAGTATTTAGGTTGAAAGTGTAAAAATGAAAATGGTTTCGGATACCTAATGATAAAGAATCGACTCACGGCGGCGCCCCTTAATACTTTCTGCGGCGCACCAGGGCGCCGCGGCGCACAGTTTGGGAACACCTGACCTATGTAAAGCTTTGATTTTCAATTTATTCAATTGCAATTACGCTTTACAGTGATCCTTTCGGAATCATCTGTATTTTCATAATACATCCCTGTATGCCATACCCCAGGTGGAGATTTGAAGTGGATAAAATAAGCAAAGATTATACATGTACATATAGTACATAACGATGATAATATGTAAACTTTCATTATACTTATTTACTTAAGCACGCTTGCGCTTGAGTGAGGCACGATCGGTCGTCACGATCGCGCTGAACTCTCATAGCTTTATTTTATTTGACACAAGAATCTACCCGGTTCGAGCCTGGAACACATATACCTACATAAAAAAACTTATATATACCTACAAATTTTCTTGACGATTTACAAATAACTTGAAATTTATATGATGTAAAATATTGATTTATACAAGAAACTCTTTTTTAAGACCTTGTTAGGCTAGGAAGCTTTTTCTTCGTACAAATTTAAATAATGCTAACGCGATATACTTACTAGTACACAGTCGATCATTCGGACTTTTACCTTACAGCAAATATTCCCTATCAATCTGATGAAATACTTAAGACCTAGACTGTTCACAAAAGTATCTTTCTAAAAATACTTCATAACCCTAGCATATTTCACGTAGTTTATCGACTAACTTATCAGTTCATCGCACTAGGAACTGTGTTTTACGTACCTATACCCTTAAAGTTCTGTACTACCGTAATCTAACCCTAGAATCTTATCTCAGGATTACCATAAAACTGGCTCGGCCTGCGTCCACGCGATACTAAACTAAGTTATGTACCACTACTGAATTAGGGTGACTGCACCAGTAATGGACATAGAACCAGTAATGGACAATGACTCTTATTTACTACCCACTAAGGAAAAGTCATTTG
>BHDV01071273.1:11594-88040 GCA_005406045.1 Adoxophyes honmai
AAGTCAAGATTTTACATTCAGTAAACAGAATCTTTTCAAAATATTGCTAATTTGAAGTCGGTTTTTTTTTGTTTAAAATTATAAACATAAAATTACCGTGAGATTCACTCATAGTGAAATGAACGGATTTACTCACGTATCACGTATTTTATATTGAGATTAGTTCGACATGTTTCGGGGCAATCCGCAGTGTCCGCAGTGTCCGCTGCCGTGTCGCGTAGCTCCAGATGATTGGTCACAGATTGCGCCGAAACATGTCGAGCTAATTCTACATATAAAAACGTGAGTAGATCCGTTTATTTCACTACAAGTCAAACCTGTAAGCTTAGGACAGCACGGGACAGACTACTTGTCTTTTTCTAACTTCTCTAGTTAGACAGTGATAGGTTTGACTACATCGCGCACAAATCTATTCGTCGCAAAGCGGGCTGCAATATGTGGAACTGCAAAATATCAGCGATGTACCAGCAGGTCCCTATTTAACCAAGTAGACAATTGTCAGCGACATAATTATGTCAGCTGATATTTCGACATATTAGGTATATGAAGCGTTTTGTTAGATACAATTTGTCCTCATTGTAATCAAAATGACAACATTTGTCAACATTTTCTCAGCTCATTTGCTGGTTGTGTTCTTATTTTGCTTTGTCGCTGATAATGAAAATAGTTAGAAGATAAGACCTTAATCTGAAACGTGATACAAACAATTCGAAGAATGGAGCACATCTCACTGGACTGAACGATCCGTAATGACGTTTCTCTCCTCCCTCAGTAATAACATGGTAGCTGTATCCCAGTCGTTTAAAACCAATATAAAGCGGTAAAAGTAAACACGGAACGCAACCGCATATGGCCGTGTTGGTAAATAAGGAAACCGCGGCACGATCGGAGCGTCCCTGCGCAGGCGGCGATCTGGACTCACGTACGAGACCCATTAAACAAATCGCAAGGCTGTTGATATGAAATTGTTAATGCCACATTTTTTTTAATCTTGAATAATTTCATTCCACGTGGTGTCTGATTTAGAATAACGCCTGTCCATTTCTTCTGTGGATGTCGTAAGAGGCGATTGAGGAAATAGGTTGAGGTAATATTTTAGGTGACAGGCTAGCAACCTTTCACTATTATACCTGCCAACTTGAAACCTAAAAAAAATTGCCAGAAGCGGCCGCGAATATGACATTGTTTAGGTTTTGTCTTCGTACCGTTTCGTGTGCTCTGCCTACCCCATTTGGGAATACAGGTTGAAATATGGAAGTTAGAGCTGCTAGCCTATCGCTTAAAGGATACCTTAACCTTAACCTTTTCCTTAGTTGCCCCTTGCGACATTCACGTAAGAAATGAAGAGAGGTATTATTCTAAACCCGAAACCACACGTGTGTGTTGACACGTGTGTTAGGTTGACGTGTAAGTTTGTAAAAAACTCCAGCTGGCTTAGCGCGACAGGGTACAAGTAGAGATGCGCGCGAGATAGACTATACCTGTCACTGTCTCGCTAGAGGCGTCAAAAAGTGGCAGGTAGTCTATCCCGCTCGCGAGACAACTCGCGTATGTTGCTGTGCTAAGCCTACGGGGCAGCGCAGACGGCACCCTTTTTTTGCGATCGAGTCTGCGGCGCACAAAAAGCCAGCATGGATATGAATTGTGCGCCGGACTTTAGTGTGCGTTACCACATATAATTCCATAGGTTCTATTTTCAATTCTTCCCGTGTGGTGCCGGGTTAGAATAGCACCTCCCCCTTTCTTCCCGTGGGTGTCGTAAGAGTCGACTCTGGGAAAGGGTTAGTGTATTGTGGGCGATGGGTTAGCAACCTGTCACTGCAATATCACGTTTAACCATCTGGTTACCCTGAAATTGCTAAACGTGGCACTGGATTTTTGAATTCACGTGCTCTGCCTACCCCTCTTGGGATTACAGGCGCGAGAATATGTATGTCTGTATGTATGTCTATTTTCACAGACTATATTGTCGTCTGCGGAGGGCCTACAGCAGTATGCGGAACCTATGAATCCTAGGAGGTTATTTCCAGCAGATGGGAAGATTACCATGCTAATTAATAATGCCCATATATGTCAAACGCTCAATCTTTATTACCTGACATAAACCACAGGAGTATCTCAAAAACATATATTTTTATCGAAAAGATATTCCGAGGTGATACCTGACAGAAATAAATGCATACTTAATCTTATCGTGTTGTCGTCGATGTTCTCCATTGTTTTTGTTCGAGTTTGTATGTAAAAGAGAAAAGAACGATAAACTGACACCCACAGTTGACATAGTTATGTCTATATCAAGATGGGTCTGTAGGCAAGACGTCAATAAAGATCAAAGATCTCTCTCCAGGCAGATGTTTTGCCTGGGGACCGTAGTCTACAGAGATTAAGTTGGAAGGTGTGCATATGCAACCAATCTTTGAAACTTCGTTGGCGCTAGGGGTACTATTTTGACAGTTGAAGATACTGATTATGTTTGTAGATGAAAACTCGACGATAGATGGCGCTACGGCGCTACAGGTCCATTTAGGTTGCATGGACACTGGGTCTTTGGCTTTTATGCTTTTTCACTTCTCATGCTCTCAAAGTGATTCTTCAGTCCCTACATAGCGGGACAAAAACTCCTTTTAAGCTCTAGGGGCTAAAGTAATTTGTTTTTAATTTTCCTTAGAAACCCCTTAAACAGCCAGTCAACGTGATTGTGAACGTAGGCTTATCGCCATTTTTATAGACGTAGAAATAACCTCAAAATGTCAATGAGGCTATTTCTACGTCTTTAAAAATGGCGGTAATTGTTACTCTGCCAAAAAAACTTTTAATAAGTGATTTAATTTCGCAAAACACGATTATTAATTACGAATATTAACTTATTTCATTGTAGTAATTATTAACACATTTTATTATGCATAGTGTAATAATAATAAGCTTCAAAATAGTTTAAAGTTAAAATCTGTTAGCTAAGTACGCAAGCATTCAAAGCGTCACTTTACAAAAAAAAGTAAAAGAAAAGAAAAACCGCGATTTTTTTTTTAAATTTTTCTTAGGTTAGATTAAAACATATTTGTACATGGGAAGCTTTATTGTAATCAATATTGTAATTTTTTATGTAACAGACAGAACGTCGTTTTTTTCCTCGCATTCAAAGTGAAAAGTAGAGTGTTTAACGCGAGACTAAACAACCATAATGACACTCAAACTATAGCCACCCTCGCTATGCTCGGGTGTCTAAATATCTCGTGTCGTTATGGCTTGTTTTAGTCCCTTGTTGAACAATCTACTATTTATAGAAACCCATTGACGTCATACACGTAAATAATATCTACTCAGAGTATCTTGTGTAGATAATTACGTTTAATTAATAATACAGTAATCGACATGTTGATAGTGATTAGGGAGTCTAATCAATTAAACACTGCTGGATATTACGCTGAACCACGCTGAACTGGGAGTTATGACGGTTAAAAAAATATTACAGCCGAACATAAAACAGAGAAAAAGAGGGGGTTCTATGTTCGACTGTAAGATTTTTTTTACCGTCACAATTGTCCCACAGCTGCAGCAGGGGACACTTTGACAGGCTAATGTGATGATGATGTGATGTGTGATGTGATGATATTACTAATATTATTGAATTACTAATATTAGGACGGTTACTAGAAATCTTCAAAATTAAATGTAGAAAAGACATTAAAAATAAATGGGGCCTGTAATTTGTAGCCACGTGTCCCTAACCAACCGTGCGGCGCCGCGGGCCGTGACCAGTGGAACCAATCCGCGGGAAGCGCCTACAATTCCGACGGCGTTCCAATAATTGCACCATTGTAGACGCGCCGCTTTGAAAACTGCGAGACGAATAAAAAAAAGTTTTATGAAGAAATCAACGAAATCGTATTTGATATTTATCAAGCCGAAGGAAAGTCATCAGGAAGCTGCCTGGAATGGATTACAAAGCAATTTAATACTGTGTACGAAGTTCCCGATTCATTGGGTGTGAACTAACACGTTCACTGCGGGCGGGCCGATTATCGGCCCGCCGCGGTTTTTCACCGTGTGCGGGCGAACAAAAGTATGTCCCTCCCGCTGGTGCGGAACGAGTATCTCAGGTATTTGAAAGAGTTCGACAGAGCCAAGTATATATTTCAGATTGTGGTTAGAAATGTAGGCATTTTCCATCAAAACATCACGGCAGGCCTTTTTTCGACCTGCCCGCACTGGCGGTAAAAAACATCCGTTCTGTGCGGCAGCGGGCCTATCGCCGACCGCCGCTCGAGATGACCGCCGGCGGCCCGCTGCCGCACAGAGCGTACGCGCAGTCATTTAGTGTTGTGCGCGCTATCGACCTTTTTAGACGTTCAGCATGGAACACAACACACCAAAAATAAAAATACTAGAAAACAAGGTTGTTTTCACGTGTTTGTTGTTTTTCGACGATAGCGATGATGAGGAAATATTTCCTACCAAAAAATAGAAAATATTCGATACGATTTTGGAGGCAAGAACAAACACAAGTGGTAAGTTTTCTTTACTAACTTATTCCTTTACATTTATAAAGTGTTAGTTAGGTACCGAAAACTGAGAGGAGTGATTCAGCCTATTGTTCTGAGTTGATATCAAATGGGATTTTCCGTTGGCACTTCAAATTTTTCATGTCATGGGTCGTGTTTCAAAGAAACCCATTCGTTATAAACTACACCTTTATTGTCCCACTGCTACTAAAAATATTTCAATAAAAATATTTTTTCATCAAATAGGTACTACGATGTTTTATTATCGATATTCCCTTACTTTTATCTGTCCCATCACTACTAAAATTACCTTCTAGTGCGGAACGGGCCGCCGTCGGCCTGCCGTTTTCACTGGTTAATTTCTCATTTCCTGTTTATCAGATCCCCAGGCGAATCGAACCTAAGAAGGTCGGTCTCAAGGTCATTCTCACAGTGAAAAAAAAATTTCAATTTATCATGTTTTGACAAAGTTGTAGACCTTAATTTCACGTTAGTGCTGGCGGGCCGCTGAAGGCCCGTCACGCACTGGCGGAAACACAGCGGTAGGTCCACGTCGGCCCGCCGCCGCACCAGACGAAGGTTTATGATTTTACTTCCCGCAGCTAAGGTGCTAAAGCCCGTTCCTTTACGTTTAGCCCAGTGTTCGATGCCTGACTAGTATTTGTTGCCATACATTGACTTGATATTAATAAAACTTTTATTAACAACCTCATTTTTGCGATAGCAAATAACCATGTGTGCCTTTGATATTTTTTATTCAAAAAAAAATACACACACACACACACACACACACATCGTCACGCCCGTATTCCCACGAGGGGTAGGCAGAGCACATGAATTCAAAAATCCAGTGCCACGTTTAGCAATTTTAGGCTATCCAGATGGTTAAACGTTACATTGCAGTGACAGGTTGCTAGCCCATCGCCTACAATACACTAACCCTTTCCCAGAGTCGCCTCTTACGACACCCACGGGAAGAAAGGGTGCTATTCTAACCCGGCACCACACGGGCAGAGAAAACGGACAAAAAAAAGATGTAGGTACCTATATGGTTATTGTGTATCTAGTAGGTAAATGTTTAATTAATTCAATTATGTCTCAATTTGACAAAATAATAAGATTTCTGTCAAAGATAAATCAAAAAAATGTTAAGCACTGAGATAAGTTGATGTACAAGTAAGAAATCAATCTTAATTATTGTTTATCAAGCGAATAAGAGCTACAAGTCACATGATCACATTTTAAGTATCTTATCATTTTATATACCTACAGTAAAGTAACATTTTTATTTAGGATTAAGATCTTTCAACAGTTAAAGCACTTGGTAATTAGGTAATTAGTATTATTGGGTTTTTTGAAAGAGTCAAATCATTTCTGATTCTTATTTTTGAAGATTAAATTAATTTGTTTTAAATGTAGTGGGATAAAAAATATGTTACAAGCCCCACTCCGCATCGTCCATCTGAAAATTCCACATTACCCCCGCTGTTTATAGTAATATTAAAACATTTTAGTTAGTAGTTTTTAGCTTATGACCTAAAATACTTCTTAACCTATATTGTTAGGTCACCTCTGCATCCACAGAAGAAATGTAGGAGGTGTTATTCTAAACCCGACACCATTGCTGAAGTTTATACAAGTCTGCAAATATGCCTTAAGAGGATAGGAGTCGCACCACTTCTCCATACAAACGTAGTCCCCTGTTTTCTCCGTTAATAATGACATTAGAGCAAAAATTTTTTTTACATTGTATTTGTATCTGTTGTGGCTATGCCCCTACGATTTGCTTTTATCGATATTCTACATTACAAAAAAAAAATGAAAATCGATAAAAGCAAATCGTAGGGGCACAGCCACAACAGATACAAAAATGACATAAATTTTTTTGCTCTAAAGCTCGTCACACATTAAGCAGATACGATAAGATATCTGTTACAGAACATATATCTGTCAATATCGCTCCCTATGCAATTCAATGAGCTACCACACACTGCGCAGATTTACCGTCAGGTATCTTATGACATCGACATATGGAAAAATGGCATTTATACGCAGATCAAATATTTTATTATCGTATATGCGTAGTCTGTGACGGGCTTAATGTCATTATTCACGGAGAAAACAGGGGACTACGTTTGTATGAAGAAGTGGCGCGACTCCTATCCTCTTAAAAAAAGCATAATTTTAAGGGTGAAGCCAAACTAGCGTAATTTTGTGAGTAATGAGTCGCGTATTTTCGGTCACTTATCTTACGTTCTACTGAATTTCTGAACTCATTTTGCGTCGTCGTGTGGCACCGCTCCATTTTTGTATGAAACCGAATGCAGCGAAATTTTTGCAGAGGAAATTCTGCTACTCACGACTCATGAAATTATGCTCGTTTGGTGTACCCTAACCCACATTTGGGTAGCTACCCACACGTGGGCTCTCATTGCCATGACCCGCAACCCATGGCCAATACCTTTACCTATCGAGGTCTATTGACGCTCGAACCCCAATTCCCACAATTCTCCTCAGATATTATCAATCGTACAAAATAATTGCGACACGAAAGCATAGCGAATGCCTCTACGCTCGTAAGAGTAGTGTAATTACTGTGAAGGCTTGCCGAATCTGTTAACGGCTGGAAATCAATAAAGGAAGAGGCATGAAGGGAATTAGGAGGTAATCGTTTTTTACTTTCTTGAATGGTCGCGCGCCATTTTCACGGCCGTTCGGTGAACGTTTATTGCGTCGATAACCATAACTTAAGCTGTTTAAAGAGGCGACTAAGGAAATAGGTTAAGGTATATTTTAGGCGACAGGCTAGCAACCTGTCACTGTTGTACCTGCCTACTGACAACCTAAAAATATGCTGGATGTGGCCACTGAACGTCAAATAGTCATGGTATCTTCTATGTAGCGAATTGTGTGTTCTGCCTACCCCATTCGGGAATACAGACGTGGTGTGTAAGAACCTCAAAAAAGTGTCGCAATGCCTTTAGCTCGTATTTCAGAATAACTACGACTTATCGACACATCCATAAATCAGGTATTTTATGGTTTCGCCTTTTGTTACCAGCCGTAAATCCGCGGAGGTTCATTACGTCCCAAACTGGTTATTGTCTCTCCTATAAATAACCTCGATGATGGTTTTATTGGGGATATTAAAATATTAACTATTGCTACGGCGATTGAGAAATAAAGACCAGCCCGAGGCCCAATTTTATTGTTATAAATATTTGGCGTCTCGCTTGTGATTTTTAAGCTGATTGCGTGTGGGAGTGTCTCTGATTAACATGTTTCCTGAGAATTATTTAGAACAGTCATCATCGCCAATGACAGGAAATACTCTACTTTGATGATGTTTTTAAAAAAACTAAATCCGCTTGAAACACATGCGATGCCACCAACTTTTATATTTCCTGATTAAAATTGGCACAGAAACTCTATAAGAAACAATACAGATATCACAGAATATAGCAAATTCGTGCGCATACGCCGAAGCTGACAGCGCTGACATACAGATCGACCCATTGGCACATCTGGAATAGCTTGGCGAGAAATAACAATACAAGAAATAATTTTAAACAAAAAAAAACCGACTTCAAATTAGCTTTATCCCGAAAGGAAACTTCTGTTTATGTAGAAATTTCCAGTCCGCAGGTGCATTCAGTATTGAAAGAATTATCCTTTAACTCCTAAACATTAAGGAGTTGACCTATCATCATCAGCTCAGTATTTTTTTTTTATTGCCAAGCGTAATTACTGGTGTAGCTTTGAAAAATGTACTAAAAACATTACCTGTGACTATAAAATTTGAGGGTTGCCCCCGATTTCCCTAATATTCCATCATCAGGTCAAGGTATGCTGACAATCGGACTACCTGGAAACTATACCCTTTCAGTCAAAAAAAGAATTCTCCAAATCGGTCCAGGCGTCTTCGAGTAATCAGCGAAAACACATAAAAATACTCCCCATTTCTTCTGTAGATGTCGCAAGAGGCGACTAAGGACATAGGTTAAAGTAAATTTTAGGCGACAGGCTCGCAACCTGTCACTATTATACTTGCCACTATTATACCTTAAAACAAAAAAAAAAGATATGCTAGAAGTGGCCACGATGCGTGAAATAGTCATCGTTTTGTCTATGTAGCGTTTTGTGTGCTCTGCCTACCCCATTTGAGAATACAGGCGTGATTGTTTGTAGGTAAGTATCTGTGTATCACAGCGACGAAGCAATTCAATGTTGTGTGTGAAGTTCCCAATCCGCACTGGGCCCGCGTGGGAATTATAGCCCAAGCGCCCTCTCATACTGAGAGGAGGCCTGTACCCTGCAGTGGGACGTATATAGGCTGGATCATGAACTATCTATGTAGGTAAGTTTTACTAAGACGCGCCGACTGCCCGTTGATGTCTTTCATACAAAACGCGTTTCCTGTAATTCAAAAACTACGCGACAGATATTGATGAAATTAAAATGGGACCAATGGGAAGCCATTTCCAATCAAACAAAAAAAAATCATCGAAATCGGTCCACCCGTTTAGAAGTTCTGAGGTAACATACATAAAAAAAATAAATAAAAAAAAAAAAATACAGGCGAATTGAATACCTCCTTTTTTGAAGTCGGTTAAAAACAACAGAATAACACAAGTACATCACGCCTGTATTCCCTAATGAGGTAAGCAATACGCATTTTACGTTTCGTGACCATTTGTAGCATTTTTTTTAGATTTTATGTTGGCAGGCATGATAGTGACAGGTTACTAGGATGTCCCTTAAAAGATCTACTATTTACGACATCCACTGAATAACTGGACAAGTGTTATTCTGAACCCGACACCATACCGAACAAAAAACGAAAATCAAATCAGATCAAAAACATGACCAAAAACGTATTACCCATCACAAATTTTCACGCAAGAAGACACAGCAAGAGTAGTCAATTTGTGTGAGAACAATACACAATTTTATTACACTTTAAATTAGCAAGCACAAGCAATGTCATTTCCAATAAACTAACTGTCACTAATACCCTTAATTTGATCGACAGTGAACGGTAAAGTCTGTGATGGATCCAAAGCACCATTTAACGGAGATGGGCTTTAGCTAGTCGCTATTAGCTTACGTAGATCGTGAAATTATGTCAAGATGTAGCGGTTGATTGGAGCCATCGCGTACATTCCAAAGACAGTAATAATGCATTCCAAAGAATAGATTGTAAGCAATTGCTTTCGCATACAATAGGCAGTAGAAAACTGAATTACTCTAAAGCTTAAACATCTGACTTCAAATGTATAATGATAATTTATTTGAGTATTCATTGTTGGGGTGTGAAGGGGCCCAATTTACATCACTAGGGCCTCAAGTCAACCTCACCTGCACGTGGTACACCCTGCTAGCTAACGAACGAGGCTCTGACGAACCACCCACCAACCCGCACTGGACCAGCGTGGTGGGCTTATGGTCCATTTCCCTCCTATGAAATGTTCAAATCCCCGTCTAGGCCCCGAGTTCCCGGCGGCTCCCGGAATCTTGGTGATAACGGTAGCCAAAGATCTCTGGGAGTCAGGGGTGCTAAGAATCCCCGGGCGACAGCTTCAACAAACCCCCGTTACACGAACTTGGCACGTACAAAGGACACCGATAATCTTAATGTAATAACATATAACGTTCGCACACTTTTAAAGGACGAACGGCTATTGGAATTGGAAAATGCTTTAAAAAATATTAAATGGGATGTGGTGGGTCTTTCAGAAGTTAGAAGGCTGGGAGAGGAGACCGTGGAGAGGGACAACTATATATTTTACCATTACGGAGCTACTAGTCGTCAATATGGAGTGGGCTTCATGGTGGCAAAGAAATGGAAAGACAACATAATAGAGTTCCGCGGTTATTCAGAAAGGATTGCAGTCTTAAAGTTCAAACTAAATAAACATCACACTCTAACTGTGATTCAAGTCTACGCTCCGACAACTTCCCACGATGACGAGGAAACAGAAGATTTTTACGACCTGCTCAATAAAGCCTGCGACGAACAGCGATCTACCTGGAACATAGTCCTTGGTGACTTTAACGCCAAAACAGGAATCAGGGATGGATTAGGCGAGGACCAAATCCTTGGCCCTCATGGTCTAGGAAGTAGGAATTCACGTGGGAATCGTCTAATTCAGTTTGCTTTTGGACAGGGACTGAAAGTCTGTAACAGCTACTTCTACAAAAAGAAGCAAAGACGCTGGACCTGGATTTCGCCGGACGGGAAGTATAAAAACGAGATCGACTACGTCCTGACACCCAATTTAAATATAATAAAGAACGTAAGTGTCATTAGTACAATAGACTATAGCTCAGATCACAGACCTCTACGCGCGACTTTGACTTTCGACTTTAAAATACAACGCAAAAGAACTTTTTCTACTCGATTCAATACTTTAGATAGACCTGCAATGATAACCCATTACGATCAGTTTAATCTGGATTTAGAAAACCAATTTGATAGTTTAAGTTTAGACGTTGAAGACGTAGAAGATCAGTATAAGAAAATTATTCACAATATTAATTACGCAAGCAGCAAAATTAAATCAAACCAGCAAAGACATAAAAAACTATCCATCGACACTTTAGCGTTGATCCAACGTAGACGTGCAATCACTAGATCATCACAGAATTACAATGGTTTTGACAGAGAAGTAAAACGCAGCATAAGGCGGGATATTCGTCAATACAATACAAATGCAGTAAAGACAGCACTCATTAAAAACACTTCTCTCAAAATAGCAAAACAAGGCATTAATCGCGGAGCAAAACCGTGGATTACTAGTTTAATGGACAAGGAAGGTAGAAAACAATACAGCCGAGATGTAATATTAAACGTTTGCTCAGATTATTACAAAACTCTATATTCTGACTCATCTAAAATATCCACCACTGAAGAGTATTTCTGTTCTGAAACCATTCACGATATCACGGAGGATGAAGTGAATCGTGCCCTTCGATGCATGAAGTTCGGCAAATGCCCTGGAGCGGACGGTATCAGTACGGAGTGCTTGATTCTTGGGAAACGTACTTTGTTACCACACATAGTGAATCTTTTCAACACCATTTTAAGAACCGGTAAATTTCCTAAACTTATGCTCCATTCTAGCGTTATTCTGCTCCACAAAAAAGGTGACAAGAGTAATTTAGACAACTACCGCCCTATTAGTTTGGTCTCCCATATATACAAAACCTTCCTTAAAATATTAGAGTCCCGCATAGCAGGTCAATTAGATAAACACCAACCCCCAGAGCAAGCCGGTTTCCGCCCCGGTTTCTCTACCACTGACCATCTTCACACACTAAACCAAATTGTAGAAAAATGCAACGAATTCAATCAACAGTTATATCTTGCCTTTGTTGATTACTCCAAAGCATTCGACAGTATATCTCATTCCTCTATAATTGAAGCACTCTACCATCACGAAATAGAACCCACTTACATTAACTTGATCAAATCCATATATAGCAATAGTACAGCAAATATCAAGTTACAATCATCCGGACAGTCCTTTGCGATCGAAAAAGGGGTCAAACAAGGAGACCCGCTTTCCCCCAAACTCTTCACGAGCACTTTAGAGCAGGTGTTCAGAAGCTTGGCGGCCGCTTGGGAGAATAAGGGTATCGTTGTCGGCGACTCAAGATTAACAAATCTCAGATTCGCCGACGACATAGTCCTTTTTTCCTCTTCTGCATCGGAGCTCCAGTTGATGCTACAACAGCTAAGCTCTGCGAGCCTTCAAGTTGGTCTTAAAATGAACAGGTCCAAAACTCAGGTGATGACTAACAGCACGAAACGTAAGGTAGAGGTAGACGGGCAGTATCTACAATACGTCGATGAGTACATCTATCTTGGCCAATTAGTCTCTTTCAGTCATAGACAGGATAAAGAAGTTGAAAGACGTATCCAAAATGCCTGGAAGAGCTATTGGTCATTAAAAGACATATTAAAGGGCGATCTTCCTCTGAGCCTGAAGAGGAGACTCTTCGACGTGTGCATACTGCCTGTCCTAACTTACGGTGCTCAGACTTGGTCACTCACAGAGTTGCAAAAGACCAAATTGAAGGTTTGCCAGAGAGCCATGGAACGCAGCATGCTCGGGGTGAAACGGATCGACCGGATCCGGAACACTACTCTGCGTTCCAAAACACGCATTGCTGATGTCGGAGCAAAAGCCGCCAAGCTGAAGTGGGACTGGGCGGGCCACGTCAGCCGCATGCATCCGCACAGGTGGGCCAGAAACGCCACAGAGTGGAAGCCACAAGACGGATGGAGGCGGCGAGGCAGGCCGAGGCGG
Source organism: Adoxophyes honmai (assembly GCA_005406045.1). Classification (NCBI taxonomy): domain Eukaryota; kingdom Metazoa; phylum Arthropoda; class Insecta; order Lepidoptera; family Tortricidae; genus Adoxophyes; species Adoxophyes honmai. The sequence continues at coordinate 24,409 of BHDV01071273.1, forward strand.
AGATGGCGGGACGACTTGGACGTGTTCTTGGGTGATTGGTGGGTAGTTTCAGAAGACCGAGACGAATGGAAGTCATGGGGGGAGGCCTTTGCCCAGCAGTGGGACACAAACCCAGGCTTATAATAATAATAATTCATTGTTACAATTGTCAGTCACTATCTCCCGCGTTAAACAATCTTAGGAAGTTGTTCTTCAAAATCTTAAAACTAAATATCTCCCCCATATTCATGCCCGGTGCAAAGGTTCCCTACACTGGCTACAAATTGTTTCTTGACATCCCTTAAATTTTATTTTAGATGTATTCCTCAAAAGACCACGTGTCAATAATTTTCGTTGAAAAAAAAATGACTTACATACAAGAAACTCGTATATTACATAAGCCTCCGATATTGCTTCAATTAAATATAAACTAACAAACTCTAAATTCTAAATCAATCAACTATTTCTTTTTCGTTTCTCTTGTGTCACCAAGACATACTGTACCCGACAGTTTCAAGGTTTTTTGTATTTTTTAATTATTTGGAGACCTTAAAATAATAATTTAACTTTCTTTCTTTCTTAAATCATTTGTATTGTGGATTAAATATATTCCTCTTCGCCCGCTCAGCCACCCCATGTTCTTGGCACTTACAGAAACAATTTGCTTCCATTCCATCCACTTGACAGTCAACATGTTCAGCTGGCACGCGGCTCAGCGGGCGGCAGAAGACGGGAATCCACTGAGACAAAATGATCTTTTAGCTCAATTACTAACTAAATCTCAAAAACTTCCGAACGGGACTGCAATTTCACCATCATACGAGTATATTATTTTGTGACAAGGATGTCACCGCGCTGGTTATATTGGAAAATTAAGAGAAATGGAGTCGAAGTTTCTAAATTGTGTGATACGGAACTGGAGTTGCGGCGAGGCTCATGGCGTGGGCAGATTTGCTTATCTGTTCCTTAGCTAGAAATATTCCGAATGTAATTGAAAGGGCATATTCTTGTATTTATGTCAACGTATGTACCATTTGTTCCACTTTCAGTTCACGTCGTACCAAAGGAGTAACGTTACGACTCGTCACGCGATATTGATTGTCGACTCTTCGTTATTTTTCGTCATTCGACATTACAAATGCCAGACGAATGTTTTTTGATTGAGTAGATAATAAATACGTATGTATTTTAAGGTTTTAAGGTTAGAGGTACTATAGTGCCAGGTTACTAGCCAGTCGTCTAAAATATACCTCAAATATACGGCATCCAAGGAAGAAACAGAGAGATGATATTCTACGGTCTAATACATCGCGTTACTTTATTGCCCCAAGATCTTAATTAAAACCTAATAATAAAACTATCTATAGTTGATTGGCCTCAGACATGCGATGATAAGGAACTGATAGAAGCGATGCAAGCCGATTCCACTATCAGCTAATAAGTGCGATAAATAATGTAAGTTAGTATGCTTTGCTCGTGCTGTTTACTGCAACAATGTCACATTGAATTGACTGAGGACGTCCTAATGGCTTCTAGTAGACGCTGCATTTAAAACACGCAGTAGAGGTGTAAAACACACATACATACATATTCTCTCGCCTGTATTCCCAAGAGGGTTAGGCAGAGCACATGAATTCAAAAGTCCAGTGCCACGTTTAGCAATTTCAGGGTAACCAGATGGTTAAACGTGATATTGCAGTGACAGGTTGCTAGCCCATCGCCCACAATACACTAACCCTTTCCGAGAGTCGACTCTTACGACACCCATGCGAAGAAAGGGGGAGGTGCTATTCTAACCACAGATGTAAAAGTAACGATGAAAAGCGTATTCGTTACTAAAGCCAAAAGTACTCGTTACTTTCGTATCGTTAGGTTACTTGTAATGTAACTTTTGATGCCATTTTGACAAAAGTTTATGTAAGATCAAATTATCACTAAGGTTGATATGATCAACGTAACGTAAATACAATATTTTATTCTAATTCTTGCAACTCCGTAAGTTCGATGATCTATGCTATGCCATAGATCAGGGGTCACCAATTAGTTTCGCTCGGGGTCCATTTTAAGAAATGAAATGACATTCGCGGTCCACACATTTAATAAAAAAAATTGCACAAAGGTAATTACGGAAATTACAAAGGTATTATATTAATTACAGAGTCGACTCTCGGAAAGGGTTAGTGTATTGTGGGCGATGGGCTAGCAACCTGTCACTACAATATCACGTTTAACCATAATACATAATATCAATGAGAAAAATGTCCTTTCTTTATTGTTGATTATCTGTCCGAAGTTTGGAGTGGAAATAGTGCTAACTATTGACTTTAAATCCTGAAGATGAATGAAGATATGTTTTTCGGTCCGCAAACAATAGGTTGGCGGTCTTACACATAAAACTATGTTTTTCACTATGGTTGGCGGTCTGTTGCGGACCGCGGTCCGCCATTTGGTGACCACTGCCATAGATTAAATGGTATCATACATCTGTCGATGTTTAATTATTCGATAAACCAAAAAACAAGTGTCTTATATTTTCCATAATCTAAAACGTACGATAATATTTTAGTCCAATACACGCGCCTATTGTAATCAAGTACCTGATTAATTCGCACAAGCAAAGTCCAGGCAATACAACTCAAACCGTAAAGAGGCGATTACACTGCGTTGTTGTACATAGTCGCGCTTGTTCCCAACAACTTTGGTCAACGAACGTCGTCTTTACACTAGACCTGCGCGTCTAGTCCAGGGATGACGAACCAATGGCACGCGTGCCAACCTTGGCACGCAGCAAGATAGTTCAGGCACGCCGAAAAATAGTTCAGGCACGCCGAATCATACAGACGAATCTATCCGGGACGAATATATCTAGAATTTAGATGAATCCTTGTAATTTAGATTTATTACTTAATAGTATACGTAACTTAATAGTCTTAATTCTATCTAGTTTTAGTTTTGTTCGAAAATATCAATAAGCCTAAATTATTTGACGGCGCTCCATAGCTATAATACCATTAGTTTCATAAAAAAAATGGCACGTAAAGCTAAAGCTAAAAACGCTAAAGGTTCGCCATCCCTGGTCTAGTCTATTCAAAACGATGATGGATACGATAACGATTTCGTTTGCGAATTTAGGCTCAATTCACACCAGAAGAGCGGCGCAGCGCGGCGTAGCGGAGCGCAGTTTCATGAGAATTTAAACTTTATTTTCATTTCTGTAGTAAGACTTATTATCGCATGAGAAACTCTAACAATGAGCGCGGATGCCCGCGGATCCGTGGGAATTCCAGCGCATTCCATAAACAAAGCCGTGCGACTGCGCGAGCTGTCACGGGAATGCCCGAGGATGCTCGAGTAGTCGCGACGGCCGCTGTCAATATGTCAATATGTCAATATGTAAATTCCAGCGACTTCCTACGCATTCCAGCGGCTTCTCGAGCAGTCGCAGGAATCCTCGCGCATTCTCCACGGAGCGGGTCGCTCCGCTACGCCGCGCTGCGCCGCTCTTCTGGTGTGAATTGAGCCTAACGCGGAATTGCATGGAAACTGAGACAGCGCTACCAGCGGAACGTTTGCACAACTGCCGCGGTCTACACGTCTCCATACAATTCCGAGTTAATTCGCAAACGAAATCGTTATCGAATCCATCATCGTTTTGAATACTCTAGATGCTCAGGGGTGGCCAACAGGTAAGTCGCGATCGACCGGTCGATCGAAAAGTCTGTGTGGATCGTGTGCATTGTGTGACGGGCTTTTTACGCGTTGTGTGCGTTACTGTTACTGCATATAATTCCATAGGTTCTATTTTCACACACGAAAAAGTTCGTCGCGGATAGTTTGTCGTCTGCGGCCTTAGGATTTAAGTTAATATGACATGTGGCAAGTGACAGTGACAAGATACATACATACATACATATTCTCACGCCTGTATTCCCATGAGGGGTAGGCAGAGCACATGGATTCGGAAATCCAGCGCCACGTCTAGCAAATTAAGGGTAACCAGATGGTAAAACGTGATATTGCGGTGACAGGTTGCTAGCCCATCGCCCACAATACACTAACCCTTTCCCAAAGTCGACTCTTACGACACCCACGGGAAGAAACGGGGAGGTGCTATTCTAACCCGGCACCACACGGGTAGTGTAGTGACAAGATGCTTTTCCCCATTTCACCCTCAACCGCCTCTTACGACATCCATGGTAGAGAGGTGTTACCAAACTAGGCACCACACTAAACCGTCGCTTAAAATCAGAGAATTTTCACCACACCGTAAATTACCGTAACGTTTACCTCGGCACCTGTTTATTCCCGTCCACCGCCATAAATCGGTACTTTGCCGATTGTTATCGGTAAATAAATATCGTTTAACAGTTAATCGGTAACAGTATCTGGTCGTGACAGTCGTGCCGGGCCTTAAAGGGTGAAGCCGTAGAAGGCAAAGCTTTGTAATTGAAACTGACTTTGGATAAAATTGGATGTCTTTGGTTCCGTACGTAAAGGGTGAAAACGGGACCCTGTTACTGAGACTTCGCTCTTCGTCCGTTGTCCGTATGTCACCAGAGCGTCTAGTGTACCTACTCAAAATGATGATAGATTCGATAACGATTTCGTTTGCGAATTAACGCGGAAGTGTATGGAGACGTATTGAACGTGGCAGTTGTGCATACGTTCCGCTGGCAGCACAGTCTCAGTTTCCACACAATTTTGTGATAATTCGCAAACGAAATCGTTATCGACTCCATGGTCGATTTGAATACACTAAACCAGGTATGGCGAACCAATGGCACGCGTGGCAACCTTGGCACGCAGCAAAATAGTTTAGGCACGCTGAATGTTACAGACGAATCTATCCGAGACGCATATATCTGGAATCTAGATGAATCCTTGTAATTTAGAATTCTAATAAATAGGATACTTGACTTAATAGTCTTAATTCCATCTAGTTTTCGTTTTGTTCGATAATATCAATAAGCCTAAATTATTTAACGGCACGTCATATCTATAATACCATTAGTTTCATGAAAAATGGCACGTGTATCGCAAAAGGTTCGCCATCCCTGCACTAGACGATCAGGCTATATCTCACGAACCGCGCTAGTCTGTTAAAATTTTTACAGATGATGATTTTTATTTCTATTGCCGCTATTACAACAAAATAATAGTACTAAAAATAAAATGAAAATATTTACGAGGGGGCTCCCATACAACAGTCGTGATTTTTTTTGTGTTTTTGGTTGATATAAATATTGGTAACAGTGTTTCATTCATTATTTTGTAATTTATTTTTTGCTATTGCATCGAAATTTATCAAGTTATCTTATCAAATTAATGTGGACAACGCAAAAAGAAAATAAACAACTTTAGTGAAGACTAGCAAAGTTACAAATAAACAAATTAATGCTAGCAAAATCAAAACTTAAAACGACTAGATGCACCTTCACTCTGCCTTACGGAGCACGACACCAGAAACAAATTATTACCTCTTGTTAATTATAAATCTAACACAAGCCACTGTTTTAAAGCCGCGTAACTTAACACTCGAAGCCGTCCAGCTACTTGCGTGTGCGCACGCAGTCGATTATACTTCGTATCCACATAGACATAGAGTTTGGATCAAGTTTATAGCTATTGTCTAGACAGTTGGAACTTGATCGGTTTGTTACCGTATTAGGTAAAGGGCTTCAAGTATTGATTTTGAGAGCATTAGTCATTTGTGCGTTTTAAATTGACAACATTTTGACGAAGTTTGATAGTTTGAAATGGTCATGGCTTCGTCTGTCTTATTTCCTGCGTTCAGCCTACCCCATTTAGGGACACAGTTAAGTAAGTACTACGTATTAATACTTAGTCAGCCTCCTCTATGTTATACGATTACGCAATATTACGCAGCTGGTATTTCATGTGCTAACAAGAGATCACGATGAGAAATTTGGTGCGGGAGCGTTCAAAGCGACCCTCCTCGTAACCGTATAAATAAAGATTTGCTAAATATTTCATTCAGTTGGACTCCAATTTTATTGTCTGCACGCGTAGACTTCGGTCTGGGCGCATTCTGTTGATCAAGTTTTATAATTTGATGAGGACTGTGGTCTCCCCAAACTGTGAAAACCCCAGGGTTTATGAAGATGTCCATCATTTGCTCGTGGAGTGTGTCCGGACAGAATCTATTAGAGAATTTAAGCAATTTCTAATATTAAAATTGAATGTGAGATGTTTTTCTTTTTTTTTCGGAAACTGGTTGTGATGCTGGCAAAATGTTTCTTAAATGTATGTTAAGTATATGGACTTATTTGTTTCTGTATCACACCTGTATTCCCAAGTCTAGCACACTCCGTAACCACTTCTAGTATAACTAAAAAATGAATTACACTTCACTAATTTGCGCTTTAACTTTGTAACTAACAAATGGCCTTTTAGACAAGACTTTGGTAAATTCTTGGAAACATTTCCTGTAGGCCTTGGGTCTTCGCAAACTCGTTCGGACCTCGTGTAGATGGTGAGATAAGTGTGGGCGGGTGATGGATAACGACCAAGTTGGAGTTATTAGAATTAGCACATTAAATTGAAGGTCATTCGAATCTTTGGACACATAAGATTGTTCGCGTCGACTCTGTTTAAGGGTTTAAAATAATGAAAAAAAAAATGTTAACAGAAATTTGACATAGATAAAACATTCTTCCATTTGTTTTTAAAACCTAAAATTATACTGAAAGTGGCTTTATGTCACGTTAAGTGATCAATAAAATAGAACAATTCAGTGCCAAATAGCATCAAAAGGGCCACACACAGCAGGATATTACCTACGTCAAGCCGCAACGCTGATTTTCAGTGCGACCGAAACTTAAAACTACAATTAAAATTAAAGACAAACCGCACTTTGTAGGCAGTTGCTAAAAATCTAATAATAAATGAAATAAGTAAGATATGTGACAAGCAACATATTTATCACTTTTATAACTCTTACATCAACAAAGGCATGCACGGCATGGAAATATCAGGGTTACGTTCATGCATGCCATGTGTCTGTGTGCCCAAACGGCGGCAGTTTGTAAAGGTATCCGCAGCCCAAAGCACATGCCGCTGACGAATTGCGCGGGTCATCGACCTGTGCCAGCGCATCCATTCATTCGGTGCGAGCTTGAGGTCCCAGTGTTGGTGAGACAAGGGATTACTTGATTGTTTTGCTAAAAGTGTAAAAAAGGAGAAAAAAACTATTCAATACTTAAGAAAAGGAAAGAAAGAAAAACGTTTTTAATGTCTTCTTCAAACATGAAAAAGTTTTGGATTCAACATTTTTTTAAGGTACTATTGTGTCAGATCGGCCCACAATTGATTTTGTGTTTGCAAGGCACAATATTCATCAATTTGGAAAAAAAACAACAGTTCATACACCTGTGGCTAAAAGGTCTTCTAGGCCAAGGTGTCACAATAAAAAAGAATTGTAACTCGTAAACTACTTAAAATCACGGAACATACATACCTACATGGGAGTGATTCGGGTAACCCTAGGAGTGTTCCCTCTCTCTTGGGATACCCTGTAACAATTTCCAGAATGAAATAAACTAGTTTTACCTAGTTTGGTACTGGATTACAATGGTGGAATTAAATTTTTACGAATTCCTAACCTTAAAACTAAAACTTAAAAAAAAATCTCAAACTCACCTAATGACTCTCATAGTACCTATGCTAAGAGAATTTATAGCTCCAATTTGTAAGTTGTTTAATTGACAACCTGTTTGCAATGCTCAGACAATGTCTGTCGGTTCAACAGCCGCCGTGGAAGTATTTAATTAAGTAATAATATGTTTAAAATTTCTGTGCGTCGTGGTCTCCGCCGGTAGAGTTACCAGGGTAGCAGAAATTCGCGGATGTTTTCGATGTTTTATCACCTTATTACATTTTTGGAATGCACGATAGTGAATAACGAAGGTAAATCTTGTGACTACAATTTTTAGAATTTGTGCAAACCAATATAATATAAAATACCACTATAATTATGTTGTACCTGAAGCGTATCTAAAGCGAATATTTTTTTTTCATTTTATTTCAATCAATACAATATAGTCAATGGATTTTGTTTTCATTTTATTTAACGGCGCACATACGTTGATTTGCATGATTTAGGCGGCCAAAAATATTTTATCGCCTTAATGGCTTTTAAACGATAAAACACTTAAACAGCTGAAATAACTCTGCCAAATATAAATAGTGTAGTTTATATACATAATATTCATACATTACTTTTATTGGAGAGAGAGGAGAGTATGCTTTTCTATTTCTTTTTTTCTTTCGAAACTGTAACAAAATTCCATGAGCGCTTATGTGTGACTTTTATCAATAGCGCTGTTCTCATCATTTTGTTAAAAACATAAACACGATGCACCATCGCGTTAAAATGTTACTTGTAGCAAGCCCCACATTTTTTTAGATGATAAATATGTATGAGAAAATACTTGCAAACTTGTAGTGCTAACGTAATGCGCTTAGAATGGCAATCCGAATCTATTTAGACAGTGATAGGTATAGTCTATAGATAAGCGCTTTGTCGTGCTAGACTGGCAGCATATTAAACTTCAAAATGGCGACCCTACTCGCTTCACCTCAAACCAGTTTGGCCCTATTGTTTCGTTTCTCTCGGAATACCGGCACTTCGTTCGTGATTTCAAGTTACTGCAGTATCCATTGCATGTTTTGCGTGACTGTCAGGTTTTAGTGCGGTTGGTATGCCGTAGTGGACAGTGTGCCAGCTGTTGTGTTGTTAGTGGAGTGATGTGGTATGGTTGGCCTAAGGGTGCGTTAGCTGGTTGCATCGAAGGCCAGTATTGTTGTGGTGTAAGTGATAAACTTACAAATACTTACAAACTGTATTATGCCGTCGTAGTAACTGTATTATTCTCATGCCTGAATTCTCAAGAGGGGTAGACAGAGTACATATATTCAGAAATCCAGTGCCACGTTTAGCAATTGCAGGGTAACCAGATGGTTAAAACTGATATTGCTGTGACAGGTTGCTAGCCCATCGCCCACAATACACTAACCCTATCCCAGAGTCGGCCTCTTACGACACCCACGGGAAGAAAGGGGGAGGTGCTATTCTAACCCGGCACCACACGGGCACACTATACCTATCCATTTCAAAAAAAAATAGGGATAATGTACGAAGATAAAGAAGTTTAAGATAAAATGAGATGTATTAAAAGTAAAGATAAGTACTTATGTAAGATAATTATTTCGCAATTTATGAATGATGCCATGATGAATCAGTGAAAGCAATAAATGTAGAGATCAAAAACGTGCAGAGCTTATTGATTTTATGGAACATCTGTCTAATTTAATCCAATGGGCTATATCTGTAACTTCAGTTCGTCTATAGACCACTTTTCGATGCAATCACCAAAATTTTCTTAACTTTTCGTGATGCAGTGTGGTGTCGGGATAGAATAACACCTCTCCATTTCCTCCGTGGATGTCGTAAGGCGCGACTAAGGTTTAGGTATGTTTTTCGCAACAGGCTAGCAACCTGTCACTATTTTATCTCTTCCATCTGTTTCTGAATCTAAAATTAGTGGCTGCGTAGCGCGAAATAGTCATAATCATGATTTTGTCTATGACACGTTTCGTATGATACCTACCTGGAAACATAGGCGTGATTGTATGTATGTATGTAACTTTTCGTGCCCGCTTCAGCTCATGCCTTGTCCCGTCGCGGCGGTGTTACGAGCGTTCCAGGGATACTCCGATGGCCGCCGACGGGAATGTATTAATTTTGCCGCACGAATGCCACAATTTACATAATAACTTAACGAAAGGTTTCAAGATACTTGAAGTTTTAAGGATCTCTTTAAGTTGATTGTTTATTCTTAGAGTTTTAAACTTTTGTGTGCAGTATTATAATTGTCAAAATAATAGGAATTTATGTGACTGTTACCTAATAAAAGGTTGTGTCTGATGGTAGTTTACAAAATGGGTCTGAAAGGCAAATTTCGTAAATCGAGAGTATTTTGCATACATGCATACATCATGCCTGTATTCCCAAATGGTGTAGGCATGGCACACAAATGTTGAAAAATTATCGGATAACTCACGTTAAATAAATCGAGTTTAGCTCGACATGTTTCGGACTAATTCGTAGCCCTTCATCTAGAAGCCGCGCGAAGAGAGCCGAGGCGCGCAGTTCGCGTTTGGCAGCAGCAGCTGCCGCGGCTCCTAGATGAAGGGCTACGAATTAGTCCGAAACATGTCGAGCTAAACTCGATTTATTTAACATGAGTTATCCGATAATTTTTCAACATGAGTAAGTCTCACGGTAGTTTTTTAATGTATAAAGGACACACAAAACTCTTCGTAGACAGAACCCCGATTATTTTAATGCCTAATTAATTATGTACACTCGCTTAAGTAACTATTCAAAGATTTATACAACGAACAAAAAACGACCAAAATGGCGACAAAGGTACAGTAAATAATAAAGAGTAAAAGGTCCAGTAAATAATGAACGCTCATCATTAACATACCAGCGAGTGTATTCCCCTGTCTTTTTCTGTCCCTTTTAGTTAGACAGTGACAGGTATAGCCTATCTCGTGAGCGACACGGTACGCGCCGCGGCGTTTACTCTGAATACGACGGTGCTTAAATGAAGTCTCAATCAATTTATTATACATTAAATAAAAATCTTGGAATAAGTGGCTCTTTTTATTCGCGGGTAAATTTTTTTTCGTAGGTGAGTGTGACTTTTTTTTTTATTCTCGTTTGGTTAAATCGACCAAATTGCCAAAAGCGTCCAGGACTCGAGAAAAAAAGTAATAAAAAAAAATCATTTGTCCCGACCGGGGATCGAACCCGGGACCTCCAACTTCGTACCCACTAACAATTGGGCTGCGGCCGTCATAAATGCACAGAGCAGACAAAATGTAAGACAGCAGTCCAGACCTGAACTAAGCCATTATACGTGTCGTATCTCTATTTTATTGCTTTATTCAATTGAGTTCTCACCACTCGTAAATGTTAACCACCGGCGCAAACGACCGCGGTACTATTAACTTAATGACAATTTAATTTGGGACACGGTGTTAAACTAATTCGTTGTGTTACGGATGATAGTTAGGCCGGTAGAGGCGAGAAATTGTGTGCTGTAGGTATTTATTCCAATTCTTCTGTCATGAAATAGGTTCAACAGGATAACAACCTGTCACTGTCATATCTCTTTCATCTAGCCTTAAAATCTGAAAAATATGCTGAAGATGACTGAGAAGCGTAAAATGGTCTTTATCTAATTCATTTTGGAAAATACTCCTGATTATTTCTATCGAGAAATATATTTCATTTCATGTTTTGATGGCTAACTACTATGATGCGTAATTGGGCGGTTACATAAAGAAATATGTTCAACGTTCAAAATGGCCGAACTGCTTTTGTTTTTTCTGAAATTGAAACATTCTTTATTTAATCTTAATAGTGTCTGTAACACTAAAAATGTGTTCTGGATTTGGATTTGTGCCCTATCTTAAAATGGAAGGCGGAAAAATAGAGTAACATTCTTTATGTAATATTCACCTCCTATGATGGAGTCTCAAGTTAGAGTTATAGTTCTACTTTTACTTTTACATTAATAATTCTTATTTTTCTTGCACTCTCAGGAAATAGGTAGGTGCGAGAAACGGTCGATTAAGAACCGAAAATGTTCTTAGATAACGTATCGCAAAATCGTCCTTGCAGTTTCTACTTTTATCGGATTAAGAATTATGCAAGTATGTAGGTACTAATTTAGGAACAAAAACATGTTCTACTTATAATATCACTGGCTTTCCGCCCGCGGCTTCGCCCACGTGGAATTCGGTATTCGGCAAACTATATTTTTGTGTTCCCTCGGGAATATCAATTTTTTCCGGGATAAAAAGTACCCTATTATTTAATCCATTCTTCTAACTTTACGTCTGCAAAATTTCAAAGCAATCGGTTAAGTACTTACGGCGTGAAAGCGGAACAAACAAACAAACAAACTCACTTTCTGATTTATAATATTAGTAAGGATGTTGGCATTATGAAAAAACTGATAAAAATTAAGCATGTAAACACTTCCTTGTTTGTTAGTTAAAAAAGGAAAAGAGAAAGCATGACCCAAATTATTAAAATGTAGTACAGTATCTTAAAACGCAAAAACGAGAGCTGGAGTAAACCAGCGGTTTAGACTATGGTCTCTCACATAGAGGGCCCTGGATTCGAATCCCAGGCTCGCACCTCTGAATTTTTTGGAATTTATGTGCAAATCGAATAAGATATTTACATACATACATACATATTCTCACGCCTGTTTTCCCATGAGGGGTAGGCAGAGCACATGAATTCAAAAAATCCAGTGCCACGTTTAGCTAATTCAGGGTAACCAGATGGTTAAACGTGATATTGCAGTGACAGGTTGCTAGCCTATCGCCCACAATACACTAACCCTTTCCCAGAGTCGACTCTTACGACACCCACGGGAAGAAAGGGGGAGGTGCTATTCTAACCCGGCACCACACGGGCGACCCGGCACCACACGGGCGAATAAGATATTTACCACGAGCTATTCGGTGAAGGAAACCTGCACTTGGCAACGACATAATTAAATGTTGTGGGTGAAGTTCCCAAGAACTATAGCCCAAGCCCTTTCATACTGAGAGGAGGGCTGTGCTCGGAAATATTCATTATGAAAAGATATAAATTTGCTGCTTTAGGCGTGGTATTACATTGGTGTTATAGATATTTAAAATGACTTTTAATATTGAATTAAGTAAGTACAAAAATGAACAAAACAAGTACAAAGAACAAATTAAATTAAAAACTAAATTACTGTTTAAATATTTGTTACTGTTTTTTTTTTATATTACAGTGGGCGATGGGTTAGCAACCTGTCACTGCAATATCACGTTTAAGCATCTGGTTACCCTGAGATTGCTAATTATGGCACTGGATTTTTACCTCTTGTTAATACAGGCGTGAGAGTATATAAATATGTATGTATGTTTTTTATATTTATTGAAATTCTCATTAAAAGAACGATATGCGTTAACGTGTTGAACAGGAAAAAACAACATAGTAAACCTATAAGACTTGTATCGAAAAGTAGAACGTAATTTTGACAATGCAGATTTTTTTTTTATAGATATTATGATAATTCGACGAGGTCTCTGCACGTACAGTTTTAGCAACAAAAATATTTTATCAAGCAATGAATGTCGCCGCCACTCCTCGATAAATTATGATAAACAGATTTTAAATTAAAGCAGGCAGTCGCTTAGATTATCTTTCACGAAATCTACAATTAGATAATACGCTAATCCAGATCAGGCTCGTATTTTTTATCCATAATTATTATGACTAGAACAGATTATTTATCGCAAAATGGGTTCAGTATTTTTTTGTAACTAAACTAGATGTTGCCCGCAACTTCATCTGCGTTGTTGTTTTGGCGTGATATCACGTCATCTATGTATTCTTCGGGGGTAAGTTATGTATCGATAAGTTATGTATATTCATTGTGAGTTTATTACGTCCGGAACACTATGTACTCCGTTTTTTTTGGGTTGAGAATTTCAACGGACACAATTTGAAGTTATCTCTGGAATTCATTAGTAAAACTGGAAATGATTTATGCAAATACACTTAACATTGTTTGTTATAATGTTCTTAAATCAAACATCATCATAATTTGCGCCGATATCTTGGGATTACTCAAAAATGTGTAAGGATTTGACAGTTAAAATTCTCAACCCAAAAAAAACGGAGTATAGGTATTTATCATTACTTATTACAGTTTCATACGATTTACTTAAGTACCTATACATAATTTCTTTTCAACCGGCCCAAAGTAGATTTAATTTGCAATATTTTGTTTACAAAATTCAACGAACAAGGGGACAAGTCAAAAAAAAAATGTAAAGAATATCTTACATTTCGATTATAGTGAAATAAAAGAGATAAACTCACGTCATTATATGGAGATTACAAGATGTTTTCCATCATCCTTGCGCGTTTATCTGCAACCGCTGAGGTGCGTTGCTCCTGATGATGATTCAAAAATTGGCCCTAGACTTGTCGAGCTAGTATAATGTGTTGGTCTCATGGTAGTTTTATGTAGGTACATTTTGAGTTAGTGTAATTCTCATTACGGAACCCTAATGGAATTGATTTTAAATCCATAATCCGTACTACGAGCACCGGCTTAAAATACTATAAAAATGATTTTTTATCCAATCCAATGACGTAAACAATACTACATATAATAATATTTTAAACTTTCGTGATTGCAACTCAAATTTATTAGGTACTTAGCGAGAATTAAAACGAAACGTCGAGGAACCTGACTAAAACGGTTTAAAAAAATAACGTGACTAAGTGTTACATATGTGTAAACAATTATACATAGATACATACAATCACGCCTGTGTTCCCAAATGGGGTAGGCAGAGCACACGAAATGTGACATAGACCAACCATGATTACGACTATGTCACGCTTCGCAGCCACTTCTAGCATAGTTTTAGGTTTGCAAAGGTGTAAGAGGTAGAATAGGGACAAGTTGCTAGCTTGCCGCCTAAAAAATACCTAGTTTAGGTTAGGTATGTGTAAACAATTACATTTAATTTTTTATTACAATATTAATTATTACAGTTCCCGTCCTCTAACTTGGCAAGGTTTTCAGTAGTGTGGTGGCTTAGCCCAGGTCGTCTCTTCAAGAGAGAACTCTTCAACGGTTGGTCCAATTGACTTGAAATTTGAACGTATATTATCCCGCGTTGTGTCGGGACAGAAAAACAGTTCTCTATTTATTCCGTGGATGTCATAAGAGGCGACTAAAAAAATAGGTTTAGGTATGCTTTAGATGACAATAACGTACATAATCATAATTTTAAGAGTTTTTGGACTTGTGTTTTGTTTTGTACTTGTTATTTTGTCATGTTTATTTTGTACAATAAAGAGTTACATACATACATAAGATTAAGGTAAACGTCCCTGTGCTCGACACTGACCCAATACTTGGCACTTGCAATCTTACGTCATAGTAAGACAGGTGACAGATGGGTGTCATCTACTGGGCGTTGAGGCGTCGAGCATTGGTGCTTTTACCTTATCTTACCTTATCGTACTCCGTCGAGATTTCACTAGTTACCAAAATAGAAGCGGGCTCCTAATTCCGAGCCCCAATTACATAATAACAGCCACTCGATAATGCCATACTATTACCGAGGGGCCTATTATTAAACCGCTCGAATCGACAAGTCACGGCGTGTAATTCTGGTCGACATCGACACCGGAAGAATTACTGCTAATAATTCAATTAATTTCAATTTGGATCGCACTGTTTGAAGTTTCTTCGTTTTTAACTGTGTAGAAAAAGTTTGGTTAAATGATGAATAAAAAACTAATACTTACATAGTCTACAGATTTACAATGTATAGTTGTGTCTGTGTGGTGTCGGATTAGAACAACACATCTCCATTGCTTCCGTGGATTTCGTAAGAGGCGACTAAGGTTATAATGGGTTCGGGTATGCTGTAGGCAGCAGGCTAGCAACCTGTCACTATTATTATCTCTGCCATCTGTCAGATATGAAATTATGCTGGAAGTGTCTGCGAAACATGAAATGGTCATGGTTTTGTCTATGTAACGATTTATATGCTCTACCTATCCCGATTGCGAACTTAGGCGTGACTGTATGATGATGATGGTGATTGTTACGATTTAATCTGTGACGATGTAAATGACAGATAACTGAATACGAAAAACATGAAAACAATCACGATTGTTGTAGCTACGTAAGGAATTAATGCTACGTAAATAATTATTTCATTTTATTTTTAGCATTATTGTAGCGGCAATATAGGTACATAATCTGTGAAAATTTCAACTATATAGCTTACACAGTTTGTGAGATACAGCCTGGTGCCATAAGGACGGATGAACAGGTAGCGAAGTCTCAGTAATGAGTGAGTTTCAAAAATTGTACATAGTTAAGGGCTTTAATAAAAACAAAAAATATTTGAGCCGTTTGGGGTTGAAACTCTAGGGACTTGGGGACCAGGGGCCCACGAACTGTTCCGGGCCATCTCATCTAAGCTTGTAAACACGTCAGGGGACCAGAGGGCAGGCTCGTTCTTTGCCCAGAGGATTGGCATCGCCATTCAGCGTGGCAATGCTGCCAGTCTTCTGGGCACACTGCCGCCTGGCAGCGATTTGGAACAACTTTTTTACTTATAGATAGTTAATTGTATTTTTGTTTTTTCTAGTTTGTAATAATTTGTATTTTTTTTTCCATCAAATAAATAGGTACAAAACAAAAGTTAATTGATTATTTTGTGTAACGACAATTACCCATACATTTTGTATAGGTAATTTTCGTTACACAAAAGACGCGATCGTGATTTTGTTTTTATTAACCCTTAATTTATGTACAATTTTTTTGAAACTTACTCTAATAGGGTCCCGTCACCGTTTTTATACGGAACCCTAAAAACAGAGCATAAGTCAGTAGGCTAACAATATGAAGACTCGAAACATACAAATTCACATCCAACATTATCTTTCTGTTAATTGTTATGCGTCCGTTAACAAAACGGCTGCATTTAACGGAAAGTTAAATACACTATACTACCTTTTTTGGTCACTCAACACTGAATCTTAAATCTAAGGTGTAGAGTTGGATTTTTATTAAATTATGTGAACAGAGAATCTTGGAGCAGAGGTTGTATCTCCTATTAATTCTTCAGAGATAGTATCAGTTGGAATTAGCAGGTTTAACTGAGAGAAAGCTCCCACGACAGAGAATGCTTTGTTTCGGCTTTTGCTTAACTGCTTTTTTATGGTTTTACTTTTACATTAATGTTCTGCGAACGTATGATAGTAGATGTTTGCTGGAAATGTTTTCATTGAGAATGTTAAAACACGTAAAGCCAAATCAAATCCTTCTATAACTTGGTCAAAAATGTTTTTCTGGCATAGTCCCCAAAACGCTAGCTGCATTACCAGGAAGGTCTACTTCGCAGTTTAAGTACAGTCATGAAATTTATACCTGTGCCACTTTGTACCTTTCTACAAGAAATGTCACTGTGACATACCATACTATCTACTAATCAAAGTAATATGAAAATCGTTATGAAAAGGTTCAAAGTGGCACAGGTATCAATTTGTTTGACTGTTTGCTCCGCCGGCGACACCTCGTGAAAAGTCTACGGTAAGCATGTAACGGTAACGGTTATTATTGGGATTTTCCATAGAACTTGGCACTGGCAAAATTGTAGGGAAAATAGATTAGGTATGCTTTAGGCAACGGGCTAACAACACAGGACTATTATACCTTTTTTATCTAACTTGGAACCTAAACATGATATGATAAAGTCGCCAGGAAGCGTGAAAGCGTCAAGGTTTTGTCTATGTAGCGTTTTGTGTGCTCTGCCTACCCTATTTCCGAATACAGGCGTGATAAATGTATGTATGTAAACATCAAATTTTGACGTAAGTGAATTGTTTGAGAAAATCAACAAGTATGCAAAAAGAAAAATAGTTCCTATTGTCCTTTTTTATGAACATGTACCTATAGGTCCGTTCCATAAATACGAATTAATTTTGATTTACATCTCTACACCTTTACCTATAGATACTAATAAATAAGGCTTAACTCATGATTAAGACCTAAAGCGACACATAAATTAGGATTGGCTGCGCGCGCGACGGCTCGTAAATTCTCCGAGGATAGCCGAGAACTGCCGAAGCCTCTCAACGTTTACCAACTTTTCTGTGCCGGTGGCAAAATCGAGAACTAGAGCGAAGACATAGAGTTTTAGGGTTATTCTTTGAAGACAGCGATTCAGTCGCATGCATCAATAAATTGGTAAGTTCACAAATGTTTAGATTTCG
Source organism: Adoxophyes honmai (assembly GCA_005406045.1). NCBI lineage: Eukaryota > Metazoa > Arthropoda > Insecta > Lepidoptera > Tortricidae > Adoxophyes > Adoxophyes honmai. The sequence goes on from BHDV01071273.1 coordinate 42,278, forward strand.
GAGCATGCCTAGTCGTACCTTTGGGCCTTTGCTAGGGACTTGTTAATCCGGATTTGTTTTTATTGGTATTGAAGTGCATGTAGATCAGATTACAAAAGCGATATAAGCTGTGTTGAAGATTTGAGCAACTTAATATAGGTTCTTAACTTTTTACGGCTTCTTATTTTATGGTAGGAATCCCTATATTTCATGTTCTTTGGTGTCACCAAAACCCACAACAAGCTTCGAATATGTGGTTTTGAAAGTCCGTTAGGTATGGAGGAATCCATTTTTTAATGATAGTAGGCCATTGAAGGCTCTTTTAGATGTCTTTTGTTTGAGTGTACCAGTGCTTCGCAAAGACCATGATTATCTAGAAAAACGAGACGCTAGAAACTTGACACAAATACAGGGTGTCCCAAAACTCAACGATAATTCGGGATCGGATGAAGGGCCAAGTTATACCAGTTCAGGGAAAAATAAAAAAAAAATTCCATGTCACTCGGTTCAGGAGTAATAGGCATTTTTTCAAAAGAGTTAGAAATCGACACCCTCGGTTGTATTTTCTAGTCCTGTGATCACCAATGTCACTATTTCGCTGGGATTTTTTTAATTTTGGGATCTTCATTAACGATGCTATTAATCGCAACCACAAATTGATGCCAAAAACATTGGTAATTTAATAAAATAAGTCAAGTTTTAGAGAGTCATAGTTCATGAAAATATTGTTAGGTAACTTTGACTCTTAATTTTGAAAAAATAAAGTACTGGACTACCCTTGGCAAGTTATTTCAAAAGATGGCGCATTTAATGAAGATTTTAAAATGGTGCAACACTTGCCCTTTTGCTTGCCATTTAAAATTGTATTGCTTAGTTTTTGCAAATTGAGCTCATTTTCAACAACTCAACATTAACAATTTTGTTTCTAAAATTTGCTATTTTTTGTTTCTGGTCTGTAATAGAATTATTATTTTTAGCAAAGAGTTAATTGAGTCAGTTAACATTATAAATGTGAAAGTTTGTGAGTATGGATGTTTGGATGTTTGTTACTCTTTCACGCAAAAACTGCGCAATGGATTTTAATTTTAAGCGCTGTACGTCCAGCGCGTTCAAATGTAGTCGTTAACGAATTATCGCAAAATTGTATGGAAACTGCGACAGCGCCGCCAGCGGAACGTTTGCGCTACTGCCACGGTCGACACGTCCCCATTCAATTCTGCGATAGCTCGCAAACGATTTCGTTAACGACTGCATGATCGATTTGAACACACTAGACGCTCTGAACAGCTCCGATCACGGCCGATAAGGGTCGATCGGCGCCGGCGGAAGCCGTTCAGCGCCTTCTACGGCTGAACGTAGCCGGCGACGGCCAAACATAGCCGACGACGGCCGTAGTAACTACTAATTCATCTAAAACACTAGCTGTTCCCACACCTGAACGTCTACTGAATTGAAAACGATGATGGATTTGATAACGATTTCGTTTGCGAGTTATCGCGGAATTGTATGGAGACGTGTCGACCGCCGTAGTTGTGCAAACGTACCGCTGGCGGCTCTGTCTCAGTTTCCATACAATTTTGCGATAACCCGCAAACGAATTCGTTAACGACTGCATGTTCAATTACATTACACTAGACGCTCTGTTCGCCCGACTCAACGGCCGTTCGCAGCCTGTTGGACGTCTTGACGGCCGTACGGATCGCGAGAGCGCCGATTGCCGCTGTACGGCAGATCGTGGGCGATCGGCTTTCTCGACGGCTGAAAGTCGGCGTTTAGCCGCGTAGACCGCCGATCAGGTAAATGCGTAGGTATACTGTGGTGTAAAATACTCGGCGAAAGCCAAATCCGCGTCGACTGGTTTGGTGAGACTCTAATCTGTGACAATTTTAACTGCCTAGCTATCACGGTTCTTGAGATATACGTAACTCGCAGAATGCTGATCACTAAAAACTGCCAAAGTATCAAGTTTTTTCTATGGGGGTTATTATTATTACTATTTTAATTTGAGTATTTGTTGTTAGAGCGACAGCAGAAATACCTACAACGTCTCTCAAAATTTCAATTGCCTAGCTCTTACAGTTCTTGAGATACAGCCTGGTGACAGACGGACAGACGAACAAACAGACAGACATGGAAATCTCAGTAATAGAGTCCCGTTTTCACCCTTTGGGTACGGAAAACAAACAAAGAATAGCAATTTTAATAACAAAATTCTTAATGTTAGGTTGTTAATAATGACCTCAATTTGTAAAAAACAACAAATATTTTATTTTATTGCAAGCAAAAGGGCAAGTGTAGCACCAATTTAAAATCTTCATTAAATGCGCCATCTTTTGGAATAACTTGCCAAGGGTAGTCCAGTACTTTATTTTTTCAAAATTAAGAGTCAAAGTTACCTAACAATATTTTCGTGAACTATGACTCTCTAAAACTTGACTTATTTTATTAAATTACCAATGTTTTTGGCATCAATTTGTGGTTGCGATTAATAGCATCGTTAATGAAGATCCCAAAATTAAAAAAATCCCAGCGAAATAGTGACACTGGTGATCACAGGACTAGAAAATACAACCGAGGGTGTCGATTTCTAACTCTTTTGAAAAAGTGTCTATTACTCCTGAACCGAGTGACATGGAATTTTTTATTTATTTTTCCCTGAACTGGTATAACTTGGCCTTTCATCCGGTCCCGAATTATCGTTGAGTTTTGGGACACCCTGTATAAAAAATAAGTAGATACTATGTAAATACTACGGCACTAACGACCAAACTCGCTAAGTTTTCACATAAGAGTAACATAATTAGGAATGACAAAGTAGATTTTTTCTGTGTTAAAATTGAAGTAGAACTCCGAAAGTGGGAGAAACTTTTGGTATATCACCTACGTGAAGACTATAACTTTTTTTTAATAGATGGGATCAAAGACCACCAAGCGAACAAGAAATTGCCATAAATAGCGCTTGTCCACCACAACATCAATTAACAGACGTTAATCACCGTTCGCATATTAATTACAAATTAGCCAATGAGTTATTAGCTCCGTATGGAGATTTGGGACTCGTGAAAGTAATTTACAGCACTGATATGTTCTTGATGTAGTTCGGCAATCCTCGCATTTCCGAATATGTATAACCAAATGAGAGCATTCCTCAAAATTGGAAAATTAAAAAAAAAGCGCCTGATCGACGCAACTGGCCACCCGGGTTGGCAGCTTCATCTCCCAAAGAATTAGCAAAACTGTTCAAGGGAAAAGGTTGCTAGGCTTTTGGGTACCATGCCACGGGAGTCCTTTTTCGATTTAGTTTAGTGTTTATATTTTAGTCAATCTTAATGATAAGGTTTTTTTTTAATTTCCTGCAACTTTAATGTTACTTTTAATCAGAATCACGCGCAACTTGAATTGCTATGATGGAAAAATGTGTCGGAAAGATTTTCACGTATTATGTTCCCAAAAAACGAAGAAATTCTCTTCATTGAATTCGTTTGAAACCCAAAAGTGTAACACCCACATTCATAACGGGAACGTACACCCATTTATTTAAAAAAACCCTATCTTTATCTTCACGATCATTATGGTCGTATCATCAGTAGAGCATTCCAGTGGACCACTGGGTCATTCACATATATTAGGAAAAGTAATGGGCTCAAATTACAACCCTGAGGTACTCCTGACCTATTATTATGAAAATAATAAATAATTCAATTAACATGTTTTGAATGCGGTGCATGTACTATAAAAGGCGTTTCTTAAATTGTTTGTCTATTAAAACATTACTGGCATTCCTGTACCGTTTTGTAGGTCAGTTACTTTGATTTCTTTTTTATTTGAGTTGATCTTCATTTTTCGTAAAATTGGGACGGATGAAAGTCTATTGAGATTAATTAGTACATAAATTGTAAAACACAAAAACGTCTGCTGTGTTTTTCTTTACGAGTCTCGGAACATTGAAAATATTTTTTCATTTTGCTCGCTTAATTGTTATAAAATTTTAAAAGAGGAAGTAACGAACACCGTTCGTAATCAAGTTTTGTTACAAGTATGTATTTAACTAGATAAACAAAATAAAAAACAGACTATAGAATTACGCTCTACTAAAGACACAGCAGGCAACATACACGTTAAAAAACAATTACTCTCTGTCACTCATCCACAGCGGATGCCACAACACGCAGTAGCCAACCAACCTTATCAAATTTAATGAAATCAAATAACTGTAGCCTGCATTAGTCATTGCGATATATAACGTTTACGCCACATATAATTGACAGCTGATCCATCACCAGCTTCTAAATACATCTCAACCATTAGTTCCACATTAACAAGATATCGACTCGTACGCATGTTCGAACCGTAATCTCACGCATTTATCTTCAGAGAATACCAACCGACTAATATCAACTTTAAGAACTGTTGCTTTAGTGTTTTTTCTGATTACCATCTGGCGGATAAAACATGTCACCGATGTGTTGAAAAATCTTAACTGCCAGCATGGTTTGTTTGAGTTCTCGTTGCTTTAGTCTATGGTTGTTATTCATTTGGTACTGGCCACAAAGGTGTTGTTAACTTTCGAATTTCGAACGATAACGGTCGACGCGTGCGTTTTCGCCCGTGTTTTGTTCGGGTTCGAGTTTCGGAGCTGGTTTTCTTTTTTATTAGCTTTCACACGTTGGGTGCGAAAAGTAAAATGTACGTCTGACGAAAGAGTGCGGACAAAGTGGTTAATTATTTTGTCTTGGACTGATTCAATTTTTTAAATATTGGATGCTACTAGATTAAAGAGATGCTTTACGAGTATGTTTTACGGATCCAGCTTTGCTGTCAGTTAGTATCTCTTTGGTAGTCGATATGCATCGTTTACGAGTACACGTCAGTAAAATACATTAAGCATGATCGATGGAGTACAGTCATGTCAATCGACAAGAAATTATATACAACACGAGTTTTACAAGTAGCATCTAACTGAGCTTAAGAAACGTAGCATAATCAACCAAGGTAAGATATTTTTTGGGATAACTTAGCTACTAAAAGGGTACTAAATTATCGATAACTTTCGATAGTGGAGGAACAACACTATTTTAGAATTGAAAGGAAATGTAATTTTAGACTTTAGTTCCCCGATACATACATACATACATACATATTCTCACGCCTGTATTCCCAAGAGGGGTAAGCAGAGCACATTAATTCGAAAATCCAGTGCCACGTTTAGCAATTTCAGGGTTACCAGATAGTTAAACGTGATATTATAGTGACAGGTTGCTAGCCCATCGCCCACAATGCACTAAGCCTTTCCCAGAGTCGACTCTTACGACACTCACGGGAAAAAAGAGGAGCTATTCTAACCCGGCACCACACGGGGCTCAACAGCTAGTACATAACTAACATGGCAAAATTGTATACTAAATTCTAAGTTAATTACGTATATAACCATGTACCTCTCGGTCCCACCTTCAGTTGATAAAAAACACTATTTGTATAAAAAATAAAAATCAGACACGTTTAAATTAATTAGTTGACGAATAAAGAAACTAGATACATAAAAGTTTATTATAATTATGTTTTAATTAATTATATTCATAAATGTGGATTGAGTCATTCAATCATATTTAAAACTGGTAGAGACGACATTAATTAACTCTACCTCTAATAATTAATATTTAACATAATTTTACAACTCATCTCTAAGCCAAAAACATTACTTGAAAACAGGACGTAATATAATAATATACAGACCAACAGGATTCCTGTAGGTTGCTAGCCTGTCGCCTCAAGCAAACCAAAACTTGTTTATTTTGTCGCCTTCTACGACATCTACGAAAGAAATGGAGAGGTGATATTGTATCCCAACACCACACAGGATACTCGGGAATCAAATGTTCTTCAGCAATTTAACATTTAGTGTCAGTATAATAAAATAACAATCAGTAATAAGTTTTATTGCATTAATGATTTCCAGTTTTACTTTTGGATTCCTGATGAAAAATATAAGTTGTTTTGTTAAAAGATACTCACTAGCGAGCCGTAGCCGTAACATGTGTGATACGTAACGAGGTTATACAAGTATAATTTTATTTATATCATCATAATTGTAATACTTTGTATTTTTTTTCCATCTCATAGTGTATACTAACCAGTTTGTAAAAAACACAAGCAGATGCTAAAAATAATTACGTAGCCTTTTAATTTCATCTTCATTTTAAATGGGCTGAAACACGCTTAATACCCTCTTTCATACGCGTCATCAAGTCATCTAATCATCATTTAAGTATTATGGAGACTTGAATTACTTATTAGTTAGAATCTAAAGGAATAATTTCACAGCTAACCGCACGCAGCAGCGACAGACGACGTGTCGGCGACTCTACTGGTACAGCGTAAAATTTTAAGCATTATCAAAACATCTTATAAAATACGGATAACTCACGTTATAAATCGAGTTTAGCTCGACATGTTTCGGACTAATTCGTAGCCCTTCATAAAACCGGTTAAATGCATTCGGGATTACGAAACTTTCTTTCGTGTGGCTAATACAAAGTTTTTGGCGAAAATTATTTCGGACTACCGCCGAAAAATCGCATTTGTTAATAAGGATTTGTACACAATACATTTGGAGTTGGCCAACTATTTAGATGCGGAATTATGGTCTAGTGTGGATGCGATGTCCTTCAATAGGTCGGATCACATTTTTACGGATACGGTGAGGAGACATAACAAAAAGTTTACTGGTTTAATTAATAAAAAACTACCCACAGATGTTATTGTTCCGGATATTGACTGCGATAATGTTATTAATTTATCTGCATGTAGTGTGGATGATTTGGCAAAGCGTGCGTTAGCGAGAGGGTTGAATTTTGCTCCTACGCCGAGTCAGATACCTACAGAGGCAATTGTTACTAGCCTGGAAAATACCATTATGCGCAACAGAATTCCTTTCACTGATGCCGAATGTATGAGACAAGATGTCGCTTCCTTACTGCGAAGGGCCCGCCTACCGAAATCCAACATACCGCACGGGGAGCTGAGGGCGTTGCGTGAGTTACGAAATAATTTAGATGTGTTGGTGTTACCGGCTGATAAGGGCAATGCAACGGTTATTGTTGATACTTTGGCGTATGAAAACAAGATTGGCGAGTTATTAGCTGATGAGGGTACCTACAAAAAAGTTTCCTACAACCCTACCGCCAGAGTAACGGCAAAGGTAAACAAATTTTTGCACAGTCTACCCGACAAGAATTTAATTGCAAAGCTGCGTCCACAGAACCCTACTTCACCAAAAATATACGGCTTGCCCAAAATACATAAGACTGATTGGCCTTTGAGACCCATAGTGATTCAGATTGGTTCGCCGACGTATGGTCTTGCCCGGTATTTTTCGTCTGTGCTTTCTGAATTTACGGGTAAATCGGCGAGTTTTATAAAAGATTCACAACATTTCGTTGGTTTGTTGAATGATATCCGATTAAGTGACGACGAACTGATGGTTAGCTTTGATGTCGCATCTCTTTTCACCAATGTACCGGTAGACGAGACGTTAAGATTAATATCTGACCTGTTGTGTGTCACAGATTTACCTACCGTGTATATGGAGGGAATCGAGTTGTGTCTGAAAAGTGGATATTTGGTTTGGCGCGGTGAATATTATCTGCAAATTGATGGAGTGGCCATGGGTTCACCGATAGCTCCTGTTACTGCCAATATTTTTATGGAGTGGTTGGAGGATAAAGCCTTAAACAACGCTCCTGTGGTTCCTAGATATTGGTGGCGATACGTGGACGATATTTTTGCCATTGTGTCAAGAGATGATTTGTCGCAATTTACCAACTACCTTAACACGGTGCACGATAAGGTTAAGTTCACGGTGGAGATGGAAAGCGACGGGCATCTGCCGTTCCTGGATGTTTTGGTTATGCGTAGACCTTGTGGGAGGCTGGAAACCACAGTATATCGTAAGCCAACTCATACTGATCGTTACTTGAGGGCAGATTCACACCACCATCCTTGTCATTTATCTTCTTTGCCCAGAACGTTGATAAATCGTGCCTTAAAAATTTGTGATCCTCGGTTTGTTGATCGTGAACTGGGTCACGTGAAGCGTGTATTAGAAAGCAATGGGTACAACTGGAGGCAGTGTAACCGTGTTGTGAACGTGTCGGCTCGTCAGCGGCCAGAAGAGGTTGAGAGGTTGCCAGTGTACTTGCCTTATATAAAAGGGGTAACGGATAGAATCGGGCACTTGTTACGCCGTAGATATAGCATCAAGTCGATATTCCGCCCTCATAAGCAGTTGAGACAGTGGATGCGTTCACCAAAGGATAAAGAGCCCCTGAGTGGTCCCGGGGTATACATGATTCCATGTTCTTGTGGCAAAAATTACATCGGAGAGACAGGACGCAATGTTTCCACGAGGTTATCGGAGCACATACGCAGTGTGAAGAAACAAGATGATCGGGGGTCAGCCGTTGCCGAACACTCAATGAACTCTGATTCGACGCACTATATCCGTTTTGACAAGGTTTCCGTACTAGCAAGGGAGAAATTTTACATTCAACGAAAAGTACGTGAAGCTATAGAGATTAGTAGACGTCCAAATTTTAATCGAGATAGTGGTTGGTCGGTGCCTCCGAGTTGGAAGACGGTTTTGAATCTTCGTACTGCGTCAACAGCGAGTGTGGAGGTGTCTTTACAAAGTGATGTAGTTAGTGTTGTGTGCTACCCTATTTTTGACAATAATATAAATGACGATAATAACGAGGGTAGTCGTGAGCCAGTGTTAGCTTCGTCGAGCACGAGCAGTCGCGCGAAGAGAGCCGAGGCGCGCAGTTCGCGTTTGGCAGCAGCAGCTGCCGCGGCTCCTAGATGAAGGGCTACGAATTAGTCCGAAACATGTCGAGCTAAACTCGATTTATAACGTGAGTTATCCGTATTTTATAAGATGAGTGAGTCTCACGGTAGTTTAATGTTAAATTATCAAAACAATTGACTCCTAACCTACAATAGGTTCTATTTACAGTGAACGACATGATATTGCATTGGTTGACAAACGAAATCTTTATTACGTTTGTGATAACGTTTTGCGGTGGGTCAAGTATTAATTTGTTCAACTGTAGCAGCCAAACTCTATAGGTAATACAGCATGGCAAAAAAAAATCATCCCATACAAATTAGCCGTCAAATGTGGAATGTTAACACATCGAATAAGTTCTCCAAAAAACATCTTTCCGATCCTCAACCAACCCATTCAAAGTAAAAAACCGATTGGCTAATATTAATCTACAGTCAGATTCATAAATCATGACAGCAACGACATGTCGTGACGACGTGCATGTTGACGCTGCATGTCGTCGGCTGTCAAATTGTACCTTAACATGTTGTCTCGCTCGTTCCTTGGGGAGTGAGGGGGATGGATGATTGGTTAACAATTTAGTCGATATAGCACTTAGAGGTGATCTGTTTAACGATCACATCTCACGCGTGACATTCACGGATTAAATACCCTTTACGAGTCTCAACAGATTACAATGCGAAAATGGGTCGTAAGTTGATATAATGTAAGGTTATAATTGAATGTGGTGAAGCAACGTGTTCTTTGGTAATCGCTTCAAGTATCAAGGATCAGATAAGATCGGAAAATAAAAAAGATTTGACACGTTAATGTGTGAGAATAAAAGATTATGGGACGAGAGCACGAAGCGTGTGATAAATGTCTTGATATTTGCAATAATATCATTTGATGTGAACAGAATATTTTGCGATTCGGTATTCAGATTCAGGTAAAAAATTAAAGAGACACATGGTAAAAACTATCATGCTACGTAAGGCTAGTTAGCATTGTTGTAGTCCAAAACTAAACTCTAACTAAACGTTTATGAATACTGAAATCGCCTTTAGAGTTGATTAAATCCAATTCGGTTTAGAACCACATCTCCTCTAACACAAAATTTTCCGTGTAAGTTTAGTTTAAAGTAACACCTCTCTATTTCTTCCATGGATGTCGTAAGAGGCGACTAAGGAAATAGGTTTGGCATCTTACGACATCCATGGAAGGAATGGAGAGGTGTTATTTTAAGTCTAAAGTGTGGGAAATTTATCTTGTGTTATAGTTTGTTTTTTATACTCAATATTGCTTTATTCCCATTAGGATGTGTTTCAAAAAATCTTCGCCAATTACCCAAAAATAACTTACCATCTCTTGAGCACTACAAGGCGGTAACATTAAAAATGACAAGCAATTTGCGTCGATTTCTGAAGACGCGAATAGAGCAGTTACTCCCGCTGAGCCTTAATTACGAATACCTATCAGCACAATATTACTTCAAAATCCTAAAACATACACGCAATTATGTTACTTAATCAAAGATAAATAAAGGGTGGTCTTGTGTGAAGGATGTTTGGTAAGACTGAGGTACATGAGTGGTGAATTGTGCGTATTTAAATGTTATATAATTAACGAGGTATAGTTAAAGGACCGCCCGTTGCTGTTTTATGGTTCAAGTATTGTTTTGAAATAGTTTATCAACGTTACGTTGGCGAATTGATTAAGGAAACGTCAAGATTATATTGTTTATACTAAGTTTATTGCAGCTAGGTATACTGTAATTGATTATTTTTATGTGTTTAGTAAAATAATGAAAATATAGCAGTCACAGTTGAACATAGCTGACGCTGTAATTATATTTTTTTTAGTCTACGCGCATGACAGCGACCGGATAGTAAAGGCTAAAATTTGGTTTTTATTTTTTATGAAACTTCATGTGCTCTGCCTACCCCATTACCCCGTGATGTATGCATGTATATATTATTTCGCCCTGTAGAACAAACCTAAAACACGTATTTATACGGTCGGTTGTTTATACATAGTACAGTCGCATGTGACATTTATACTGACATTTGCAGGCCATTCTCTTGGAGGCAACGCCCAAGCGTGACCTAAAGTCCAGTTCATTCATACATACACACATACACACATACACGACTATCGTGGAAGTAACACTAACTAGTATGAACCATGCATGAGGTAATTCGCTAGCTCACTCGTGTGGTATCAGGTTTAGAACAAACGTCTCTATTTGTCCCTGGATGTCGTAAAAGGGGACTAAGGATGGTTGTGGTATACAGTGTGTATATTTCACACGGGCGTATATTTTGATGCCAATTAAGTAGTGTTGGTCCTAAACTATACATTTACATTGATTTCGTTATTTCATTTCGTATTTTTCCCATACAAAATAATCGAGCACGCAATGTATTAATTACACCTTAAGTTAACGACTGATTAACGTCATTGTTTGTCAAGTCCAGTCAATTTGGACGCTATACATTGCTGCTCGGTCGTATTTAAAAAAAAAGAACTCATTATTTATTAAGCTTTTTAACAAAATTGCTTTCACATATGATTTGAACGGTCGTGAACTATATCTGGATAAATTATGCGGCCGTATGAAATATACTCACTGTATTTTAGGCGACACTAGCAACCTGTCACTATACTACCTCTTAACTTCCTATAGTCTTTACTATGCAATCGATAGTACACAATCGTGTAAACAATCAAAGGGAGAAAAGATTACAAACGTAAATTAAAAGTTATAGAGTTAAAATTTGACGATTGCAATGTTAAAATGCTCAGGCATTCCTTTTAACATCTAAATTTGCTTAAATAAATGTAGATGGGCTTAATAAAATTGCAAAATTTTATTTAAACATACCTACTATATGAATCGAAGGTGTAGTTACAAGATGATTTCTTTATTCATTTTCAATGTTGCGTAGAATCGAAGCTTGAGTTCTTATTTGTGTATTTTCCTGAGTATACTTAGTCGTTATAATAAACTTCTTTACGATGTCATAAAATACGCTATAATATAATTGTGATCATGAAAATTAAATCTTACCTCTCATATGCAGTGAAGCAATCTGATATTTGCCTAGTTTCTTGTTATCCTTGTCATGCTCATGATAAGTAATAAAGACAACAACACTTTCCGAGAACACCCTTATCATATAACCATAAATAACTAAATGCAAATTAATCTTTTGAATACAAAAACTAGTAGGTTCAATTCTCAATCAGGTAAATGTATTTTGATTACGATACATAATATTTAAAATCCTTGTAAGTTGTCACTTAGGTTATTAATCAAACTTTTTCTCAATGAAATCATATTCGATTCATTAGAATTATGTATGTATTAACATACATAATGTACATCACGCCTGTATTTCCAAATGAGGTAACCGGAGCATAGGAAACGCTACATAAACAAAACCACGACTATTTCAAATGTCGTACCCACTTCACGCATAGTTTTCAGGTTTAATGACAAGTTGCTAAAAATGCCTGTCGCTTAAAATTTTCCCTAAACTATTTTCTTAGTTGCCTTTTTGGAGAGGTGTTATTTCTACCACGCATGCGTTCGATTGTTAACGTTACTCAACTGCGTAGTGTTCACTATTCAAATAAATTGAAATATCATAGAGAAATAAAAAAGGATGTATTTTTTTTTTAAGAAGATTAGTTCGACATGTTTCCGGCCAATTCGTCCATCATCTGGACTCTGGAGCTTCGCGCAATGGCGGCGGATAGACAAGAACTGCGCGCTGCCGCTTTTTCTGCGCGACTGCTTAACACAACTGACAGCAGTTCACAACTACCCACATTTTCGCCATCACATTCACTATTATTGTTTTATTGTCAAACGTCGGGTATCACACCAGGTCACAAATCAGCCCGAAACATGTCGAAATAATCACGATAAAAAAAACGTGAAAAGATCCGTCTCATTTTGTATGAGTGAGTCTCAAGGTAGTTTTATATTTAAAATTGAAATATCAACATGGCTACGCATCAACTACGCTTCACCGATATCCCAATCATCCGAACTACGCCTTATCGAAAACTCTCACAACCCAATAAAATGTTTAATACTCCCCAATACGGGTTAATGCCTTATTGAAAAGCACTTTAAAGCTGTTAGTGAACGAAATAGGAATCACTTGGTTTTTATACTAAATCGTTAATTAACAGATCTACGGCATTCCTCGCTGCGTGTGGCCAAGTAAACTTCCGAGCAATGGAAATGATTTCTGTATGATAATTTAGCTCCAGGCCTTATGGGATGGACCACAGACTTATATCGAAATAGATGACTCAAGGGTATGTACTTCGCGTGCCAAAAGGGAGCCAAAGGGGAGAGCAATGCTCTTCCTTTGACGCGATTTCATTTAGTTTTGTACCACTTAGATTAGGTTTAACTGCTGAGGCAGAACCAGAACAACTTGAATAAGGCGGCGTCAGCTTTGAATCGGTTTCACTCGGACTGTCAATTGCCATCACTAAACCGCTCATGTGACGCAACAGTAGGTAGAGAAAAAGTGGCTCGCTTGGTTTTCATACAAATGCAGGAACTCGCGGTATCTATGTCGATATAAGTCTATGGGATAGACGAACATATTTGTAACGGCTTTGGTATCTGAAGTATTCGAGGGGTTCAGTTCTTTAGTTCCATTAAGATGGAGCGAAAAGAGCGAATGCATTGGGAATTTTTAGTTCACGACAAATACAAGTAAAGTAACCTAACGAGCCGAACTAACCACATCATCTTTTGCGAACAATTTTATTATGATGGGTAATGCTTCCTCTACTCGTGAAGTTTATCGGCGAAGTACTCTAAAAACTTTAGCTTTCCATTTTCCACCAGAGATGTGCTATGCAGCTATGCTGCGAAAGCTGCGCTACGGAATTCATTTCCACCGGTGCTATGGTATATGCACCAATGAATATGATTGGTGGATATCAAACGCATCGTAGCATAGCACATCTCTGGTGGAAACGCAGCCAAAGTCCCAGGCGACGCTACACACTCGTTCCACTTCGCGATGAGCCCAGTTGTTGTTGTTGTTGTAGCCCTTTGACTCGGGTGCAAAAACCGACAGCAAATGGAAGTCGCCCGAGGCAAACCGAAGTTTGAAAGGCAAGCCGAAGTGCCTCTATGGTATCGTATTCGTTTGACTTCGTTCAACTTCGTGGGTAGAGTAAAGGAGGCATATAATAGCCGTGAAAAGCAAGGTTGGAAGACACAAATTATCATGGCGTCACAGGTGTGATTTGTAAGGTTGCAAGTTTTGGACCCGTTTGTAAATTTTCTTTTTTTTCCGTTTTCCAAAATCTTGAGTTTCTATATTACACTCACATATCTACATCTTGACTCATTTAAACAGAACTACGTGTACTTTGACCAGCGCCGTTCACTTCGACGTTAAATTACAATAAAACAACTGACTAATCTCCATCCATTTCAATCCTCAGCACACTCCGTAATCAAATTCAGCCACGCCTCATTACTCCGTACCCTGCCACCAAACATTACCAGAGCAAAAAACACCACATTTTTTTCTCTAATTAAAATCTTCGTATCGTCCACAAGTATTAGATTTCAAGAGATAAATGCCCGGTGGGCCTTTGCGTCAGCCTTTTAAGTCCTCAGATTACATTTGGATGATACCCTGGAATTGCGACCGTCCTTTTCTGGCGGGTTGAGTTGGTAAGAGACAGAGGGTACGTTCCACTAAAGCCCGCAACGCTATCCGATCGCAAAAATTGCTGGTCTACTTACATAAAAACGCAGCGGGCGTTGGAGGACAATGTTATAGGTGGAAAGCTCAACTAAACTGCAAGCTGCTCAAAACGAGCAGCATGAGGGTTATGAGTAAATATTTCGCATGGATTAGAGCAAAAACTTTATTCAATATGGCTTCCCATGGAGGCGTTTTTCACGAAACGAATGAAACTTGGAAAATGTATCAAGTTCTGATGACGTGTTTTAATAGTGTTGTGTGTTGAGGTGACGCTTTAGTCAAAACTCACTTTAACCCACACCTATATTTAGTAGGCGAAGTGGGCGCAATGTGGTTGCGAACAAGTAACGTCTTCTATGACGTCGAACGATTCGCTCGCGACGACCACAGGCCTGAAGCGGGCCACGGACCAACAGTTTTAACTGATCAGTGAAAACTTACGTGTAAGCAAATCTTTGAACTGTGCAGTTGAACTTTTACACGTAAGTTTTAACTGAACGGTTTGATTGAACGTTTAACACTGCAGTTAAAACTGATGGCCTGCTTTAGGTGGAACGTACCCACAGTGTGTCTTATGGCTCGTCGCGAACTGTCACAACGTTTTTATCCGCCCCGTCGCCTGCGCCACTGTGCGTTAAGTTTGACAGGAGCCCTCACGCGCCGTCGGCTCACTGTGCGCGCACGCAGGTCCGGTACGATTGTTTGGTGAGGTGTGGACGGCTCGTGAGAGGTTTAACTTTTAATTTTAGGGAGTCAAGCTGGCTGTCAGAACGTGGCATTGTTTTGATGGTTTTGTAATGGAGTTAAAAAAGCGTGAATTTAAATTAAGTTTACTGCGGATTAGGTTTTTTTCTTATTTATACAAGTCCTGAAATCATTATGCAATTAGACCAATGATATTTAAAGGCGATATATTTTAAAGATCACATTTTTCGTAGAATAACACCTGTCCGATTCTTCCGTGAATGTCGTAAGGAGCGAGTAAAGTAAGTTAAGGAATATTTTAGGCGTCAGGCTAGCAACCTGTTACTATGTAAATCTGCCAACTCCGAAAGTAAAAGTTTGTATATTAAACAGCTATTTTTAAACAGAAACCTTTACTTTTTTGCTAACCCATAGAAATTCCTAGAACTATATTTGTTGGGAGTTAAATCTCGGATCAAAAACAACCTACTCACTGAGCATAACGGATTAAAATAATTGAAATATAGTAAATCAACAAAACTACCGTAAATAATGGAGGAAAAAGATTATATCCACGTCCTAAGATGCTATTCAACACAGTAAACATTTTTCAAAACTTTTATCTATCACGGAAACCCATTTACCATCAGATTTGAATTCCATACAAATCAAAAGTGAAGTGAAGCCACGACCTTACTCAAGAGGCTATCACAGGTTAAATTTCTCGGCTACCATATTTTAAAATTTAACATATAAATTTGCCTTAACGACACCCGCTATCTACAAGTGTATACAAAATACCACAAGCTTTAAATCCCCATGCTACAGAGAAGCATAAAATATGAAAAAGTTTTAATAAAGCTTATCGACTTGTCCTAATCGGATACAAAAGCCCGGTGGGCCTGCGTCAGAGTAATGACCGTCGTACGACAAGCAATAATGATTACATAACACTTAAAATGAACTTCAACCTTACACCCTTGTAATAAAGTCACTTCGCTAAGTTACTAAACTATTAACACTCAAGTAATCGCTACAGAATTTTGGATTTGTTTAATTAGAATTAATTATTTTTTTCTGGAAAGCGATTAGTTGAACCACTGTGCTTGAAAGGTTTAGTCGATTTTCGATTAATTCAAAGCGTCGATGCGGGCTTTTTGATTTTGTTTGAATTGAAATAAATTGGTGTGGTTTTTTATTCGATGATTTATTGGTAATGACGGTTCTGTGGCTGAGTAAATCTTCATAAGGGACCTACTGTAATTATAACGTTTATTATTTCGGGCCCCTTTTAGAAAATTTTCAAAGGAAGAAGGATGTGGATATGAATTTACGGCAAATGAATATTCACAAACATTCTTATGTTTAAAAATACGTACGTGCATAAAAACCATGATTGTATTTCCAAATAGGGTAGGCAGAGCACACAAAACTTTACATAGATAAAACCGTGATCATTCCACGCTCCTTCGCCACTTGTAGCACAATTCTAGATCCCAAAATTGATGTAAGAGTCGTCCAAAGATGAAATAGAGAGATCATTTTCTAAACCAGAATCCACACGGGAAAAATATGAAATGTATTTACCAAAAATATTTTTCCCCCGTGTGGTGCCTCCCCCTTTCTTCCCGTGGGTGTCGTAAGAGTCGACTCTGGGAAAGGGTTAGTGTATTGTAGGCGATGGGCTAGCAACCTGTCACTGCAATATCACGTTTAACCATTCGGTTACCCTGAAATTGCTAAACGTGGCACTGGATTTTTGAATTCATGTGCTCTGCCTAACCTTCTTGGGAATACAGGCGTGAGAATATGTATGTATGTATGTGTGTATTTTTCGATAACTTTAACAAATTAATTTGCCTTCCACGGTTATTAAAACATCTAGGTATATTTGCTATTGGACAGTCCAAGTGAAGTCTTCATTAATATTTACCGTCGCATGTCTGCCGCCAATACAATAAAAACTTATTATTTACTTTAAATAAACATTAATTGCAAAGCCGGCTATTAGCACCAATTTGTGGCCATTACAAACGCTTCTAAAAGCTAATTGTTGTTTCCAAATGGCGACATCAAAGATGGCGCGAAGCGGCGTCAAAAGAAGTTTATTTGAAAAAAAACTGTTAATTAACATTATTGTTTGCTAGTTTTGATGCGTGTGGATGAGTCAAACACGGTTTTACATCATCATCATCTTCATCCAGCCTATATACGTCCCACTGCAGGGCGCAGGCCTCCTCTCAGTATGAGAGGGCTTGGGCTATAGTTCCCACGCGGGCCCAGTGCGGATAGGGAACTTCACACACAACGTACATACATACATACAATCACGCCTTGTTTCCAAATGGGTCCCAAAAGCACACGAAACGTGACATAGATAAAGCCATGATTACGAATATTTCACGCTTCGCAGCCATTTCTAGCATAGTTTTAGATTTTGGTGAGGTCAAAAAGAGTTTAGATTTTACTTGTTTTTATTGATAAGAAAGTACGAGTTGATGTTGCCAACCGTGTGGTGTCGGGTTTGAGAATAACTGAACACCTCTCAATTTCTTCCGTGGATATCATAAAAGGCAACTAAGGAAATAGGTTAACAGCCTTAGGTATATTTTAGGCGACAGGCTAGCAACCTGTCACTATTATTCTACCTCTTTCATCTGGTTTCAAACCTAAAATTATCCTAAAACCTTCGTAAACTTAACTATGCTTGCAGTCTTCAGACCCCCTTAATTTACATACATTAAAGAGAACATACTCGTAAACTCGGCTTCCTCTGTCCATGCCAAGCGTGCTCAGAACAATGGAAAGCTATGGGGTTTAAAACAAAAGCTCTTCCTTCCCTCTCCATGCGGGCATGCGTCGCATGCGCATGGTTGTGAGACCTTTGAACGTTGCCGAGGGCGACGAGCTTAAATTTTGGCCATACGACGGAAGTTCTTATCCGGGAGTTTTGGTTAAAAAAGTTTTGGTGACTTTTTAGGGCTTTGTAAATTATTAAAGTAATGTGGTGTTAGATTGGAATAACGCCTGTTCATTTCTTCCGTGGATGTCGTAAGAGGCGACTAATAGGTTTAGGTATGCTTAAGGCGACAGGCTAAAGACTTGTCTCTATTAAACATCTGTCATCTGTTTCAGACATGAAATTATGTTGGTAGTCGTTGTGAAGCGTGAAATAGCGTGGCATTTCGTATCCTCCAACAACCCTATTTGAGAATCTGGGCGCGTGATTGTATGTTTTTTATGGACCTTTGAAAATTACTAGGGCAAGGGTGTGTACCTAAACTTTAAACAGACGGATAGACGGACAGCGAAGTGTTAGTAATATTTAGGGTCCCGTTTTTACCCTTTTTGTACGGAACCTTAAAAAGAAAATGTGCTAGGGCAATTCCTCCATGAACACCTTCAAAAATATATGTGCTTCATCGACTAGGTGAACAATGTTCTAGAGGCCAAATGAGAAGTACCCGAGACCGTCAACCATTTATCTAGAGATGTAACATGCGAATGAAGCGAGAGAGGTTACATCAGAATAGAAGCAAAGCTCTCTATCTCTGTAACCCTAGAAATTAAAACACTACATTCTTCATCGTAATTTCTTCCTCGCTCCATACCAGCGTACCGCCAAAGCGTCCCCAGACACTGATAGAGCACTGCGCGCGCTTTTTGTGTGTCCGTCGCAACACTAAACTAAGCTGACACAAATTGCCCACTTACTTCGACTGTTACTCGCCGTTTGTCTCTAGAAAATTATAGCTAATGATATCATAAAAAAAAATTAAGAATACCTACAATATTGCTCTATAGTTTCCAGTTTTAAATCACACGGTTTTGTTTTGCGTATGCTGATCACTCAAGACACTGACCTAAACGGATTTGTTCTAACATTAAATTCTGTTGTTGTATAAAAAAAGGAAATACATTACAATTTTTTATCGCAAAAAAAGCAGTCAATTCTTATTTTCTGTACAAAAAATACAATATAAAATAAAATTACTTCGCTTTATACTTAAATACACCTAACCATTGCGAAAGTTCTTTCTCACAGCCTATTTTAAATAACCTAATTACAACACATGACTAATCCGAGACATGTAAAACTAATTAATGCGCGATTCAATAGAACGATACAGAAACGTGACGAGGTCCCGTCGTGACGGATTTCGGCGTCGTGACCGAAATATTCGTCATAAAGACGTGTCACACATAAAATCAATGACAAACATCATTGATAATTCAATTAGCGTGTCAGCGAAAACCATTAAATAGCTGATGAATGGGTTTTGAAATGATCACACGGTATTTAGAACTGTTGAGATAAGCATGATCAATTCTTTTATTTTTCTATTCTCTTTTTGTCGATCTCAATAACTAGGTTTCCTATCTGTTTCAGGAAACCTTCAAGAAGGTTGTTTTTTTTTACAATAAGCGCTACTACATAGACAAAACAATGAGTATTTCACGTTTCGCTCCAACTTCTTGCATAATTTTAGGTTATCGAATTTTATTACAGCTATGTCGAAATTATCACGACATGTTCTGGTCCAATTCGTAACTCATTGCAAGATACTTGGACTTGTCTTATAAAGGCTTCCCGTGACCAGAGTGTTGATCGATATTTAGCCCAGCGAATTAGCATTGCCATACTACGTGCCATAAGTGTCATACTACTACGCCATAACCACAAATACAAGATTATTATTTACGGGGGCTTCCATACAACAATCTTGATGTTTTTCGTGTTTTTGGGACGATATAAACAACAATGGTAACAGGTAGAAACTTGAAATATTCACAAAAAAATAGTTTAAAAGTAAGCAAGTATAATGAAATTAAAATAAAATATTATCTTTTTTTTTTACTAAATGCAGCATGTCCGGCATCAACGAGTGAGACATACATTTTATATCATCAATTTGATTTCGCTTGTATTGACCAGGCACAAAAGTATCGCATGAAACTCACATTACCAACATAAAGATACTGAAACTCCCATAAAATGTCTCAGAATCCCCTTATTTCCATACGAGACAAACAAAAATGCTAAATTCCTGCGCTCGGCAAAAAAACGTGGCCTATAGAGTTGTCATGTAAGGTCGGGTTCAATGCATTTGAATAATACATCCGTAAATCAGAAATTTAAACCTTAACATCTTCAGAATAAACTTGACAAAACCCGCAGAATGCAAAGTGGGTAGCATACCATGTTCATGGACCGTGTATTGAATATAATACACATATATGTTCGCAATTTCCAACTATATCACATCGTTTTAAATTACACTGTTGAATGAAGAGCTAATCTGCGGTTTGTATGACTTTATTCGTTTTTGAGATTGAAAATTAAATTGTTATTAGTGTCGTTATGAATGAACTTGGGTATGATAGATGTAAAAAGCGTGTCGTAAAAAATTAAGAGTCGATTCAAGTTTTTTTAGAATGACCGTGTCAATGTTTGAGATGTCCAATGGTTTGGGGACTGTAACCTTGCTGGGTTAAAAGTGTGTTATTCTTTAACAATCTCCGTAGACAGGTGAATCTTTTTAAGTTAATCGGGTAGTGTCCAATTGGACAATTTAGCTGGCTATTGTATAGTATACTTACGTGCAGTGGAATGTGTACTCTAATACCTAAATAGGTACTACCTACTTAAAACACTTCTATTTGTTTGGAATGTAGTTTGTAAACTTTATTTCTCTTTACATTCATACACAAGTCACGTGTTTATATCAATACTATGACAGTTCGTAGCCACTTCTAGTGTATTTTTAGGTTTTAAGTTAAAAGATATACGAGTGACGGTTTGCTAGCCTATCGCCTGAAATATACTTACCTTAACTTTTGCTTTACTCACCTCTCTTGACATCCACGGAAGAAATAATGAGGCGAAAAATGATAACCCGACACGACAGCACCATTTTCATGTTTTCAATAATATTGGGTATTTACCAGTTGGATTTTAAGCAAGTTTCAGAATTACAGTGAAATACTTAAACAGATACACTTCTTTACATAGAGAATCGCCACTGCCACGTGTTTCCATACAGCTTCCAAACATACTCATACAATGTCTCGACTAATCACAGGGCGTGTCGTCCATCCAACATTCTTTGTTGCCCTAATTACAAACATAATGGGTCTGTGGCTGATTACATTTTTAATTTCTGACACCGTCTGATAAATATACTGGCCGGTATTAATTGACTTGAAGTTTTTGTGTCACGTAAAAAAATGATTGTTGAAGTTAAAAAAGAAATGTTATAAAAAGCTTCAAATTTATTTTAGTTTATGGGTTTAGAATACTATACATACATACATACAATCACGCCTATAGTTAGGTTCACAAAAAATTAAAAAATATGTAAAAATAAGTTACGTTATTCTATCACACATATCTGAATAACTCTATCACTGGCTATCTAGCCAATCTTATAAGACTCATATGATAATTTAATATTACTACAATTCCCGGCATCTGACGTGACATTTTTTTAAGTAGTGGGGGTAGGTAAAGACTTACCCCCCACTACTTTGAAATTAGATTCCATGGACTGTAGAATCAAACAATAATAAAACTCAAAGTAATAGCAAGCAATTTTTCAATAAAAACAATCATAATCATAAGCTAGCAACCTGTCACCGCAATATCACGTTTAATTATCTGGTTACCCTGAATTTGCTAGACGTGGCACTGGATTTTTGAATCTCATGTGCTCTGCCTACCCCTCATGGGAATACAGGCGTGAGTATATGTATGTATGTATGTATAAACAAAAGAGTCAATAAAAATGAGCATAAAATGAATGAACTCGAATGAAGTCTCAAACGACGAAAAGACATCAACGCGCCGTAAAAAGTAAACTAAACTTTCGAACATTGACTTGCATTTTATGCAAGCAAATCCAGTAATCAAAGCTAAAAAAATATTTCTCAAAGCTCCAAAGTAAACAAACTAGGAGCTTTCGCGAGTGCTCGAATAAGCTCATCGGAGCAATAAATAAATACAATATAGAAAGGTAGCAAACAGAGGAGACACTTGACGGCTTAAATACCAAACCTTATACAATTACAGAACTACCACCTTAACCGTGCAGGCGGGAAAAAAACGAACTCAACCCAACTCATAGCAAAAGACATAAAGCTTGGCTTACTAGCGCCCCCGATCGCCCGCACAGATAAAATGGTCAGTTTGTTCAGTTTTTATCGAAAGCTTTCGCCATCAAATATCAATCATATTTCGTCTCTTTCAGACGCGCGACGAAGCTACAGGTGGGAGCGAGACGGGAGATGCGCCTGCGCCGCTACAGTGGGGCCCACTGGCGACAGTCCCGCGCAAAACGCAGTTCGAGCTAGACGCGAGTGTCGTTTTTGGGGAAATGTGTGTTGTGTAGTGTTGAGTGATTTGTGATTTTTTGTGAGTTCTGTGGCAATTGGATGCTGTAATTATTGGATGTGTTTGAGGTAAGTTTCTGTCGTGAGATATTAGCTATAGTTTATTATGTAGTTAAAAAGCAAAAAGTGCGACTGCAAAAGGGTCGCGCGATTGATGAATTGATGGAGTTTTAATTTTACTCTTTTGTACGTGGAATGTAAAAGTACAACTTAAGTACTGCAATTTACAGGAAGGTAAATTCCCGTCGCATCATCCTCCCTTATATGGGGACTATTTATTGAGTCAATCAATTTTATCTCCATTCCATAATAGGGAGAACAGGAGACAGTTTTTAATGTTATTAATATTTTCTTGTTAGACTGAAGCTTTAATAAGAAAAATCTGTACTTTCAAACTATTACCCTAAATATTGCAAAGATAATATTCAAGAACCTAATTGGAGCATGCGTATGAAAATTAGTAAAACTTATGTTCAATAAAGACAATAGGGAAAATATATTATAACATAATACGTTAGATCATTTAAAGGCCATTTTTAAATGACCACAAAATTTCACTCAAGTTTTTTCTTCACACAAAAAAAATTGAAAGTCCTTAATTGAACGTTATTACCCGAATCATGTGGTTAAAACTAAATAAAATTACAGCCAAAATGATCCTAGTGTTACGTAAGCCATTGAGAAACAAACAAAAGGCATGTTATGTGACAGGTGATGTAACAACAATGTAATGCGTCGGGTAGGTATTTGCACTGGGCGTAACACAAATTGGTGCCATCCATAGCTTAATTTAGATACAACTTGCTCAATTTGTTCTAACGCACTCTTTCGATATGCGGGTTATTCAACTCGTATCTTCCTATTCGCAATTCTGCACAATTTTCTAGTTAGCCATCTGAGAATACCTATTGTGCAGAATCGAGAATTGGAAGAAACGATAATGGCATTATTGTCTAATAATCCTGAATGTAATGTATTTGTACGTCAACATGTTCATAGAAAGTCAATATTTTCTCCATATTTGTAACAGTAATCTTGCAAGCGTCTAAAGTTGCGTCTAAACATAAGATAACCTGCTCCCGCTTTCAAGCAAAATACCAATTTGATAACTAGGTACCTACTAGGTACGTGGGTCTGGGTCTGTTTTGGTGAACTATGTTATACATGAAATCAAATTGATGATACAAAACAAGAGTTCTTACTCAGCTAATGCTGGACAATGAATTAGCTCAATTGTTTTATTTAATCTTATTAAATTTGAGGTGTCCATACATTGAGGTCGTGATTTCATTTAATTAGTATAGATATCCTAAATGTTGTCAGGCTAATTTAACAATTTGACGTTTAATGCATTGTGTTTTCCGGCATTAACTGATTAAGAAACACCAACTTTGTATCACTAATTAGGTGTCACCCTAAATAGATTTTGTGTAGACATATACTGCCTTCATTGTAGGTATTACTAGCTTCTGTTTACGCCTTTGTTTGGGTAAGATTGGTAAGTGCTTTGAGTAGAGAAATATACCAATTCGAAATACATAGGTATAGCTAAAATTATTGCATAGTTTCTATAAAGTCCTCCCAAGTGTTTGTCAAAGAGTATCGTCTTAACTTTTTAGAACTTAGCTTTAGTAGGATACTACTTAGCTGTTGCCCGTGAATTCATCTGCGTGGAATTCACTTATCATAAATTAAGTACATCCTTGTAAAATTTTTGTTCAAATCTGTTCTGCCATTTAAGCTAGAAATAAAAAAGTAACGGTCAGACATACAGAGTTCTTTTCGCAATATAGGTAATATTAGCAAAGATTTATCAGGTCCTTATAAAGAATCATAGATGTAGGTTTATATTTTACTAGCTTTCCGCCCGCGGCTTCGCCCGCGTGGAAATCGGTTATATTGCGGTATAAAGCACAACTATAAGAAAACTTCTCGTTTCAAACGACATACAGCGCCATCAATCTATCATCTATCGATCGGTTATCGATTGATATCGATCTATCGTCGATCGATATCGATCTATATTTTTGTTTTCCCTCGGGAACATCAATTTTTTCCGGGATAAAAAGTAGCCTATGTCACTCTCCGTGCCCTAAACTATCTCTACCTAAAAAATCACGTCAATCCATCGCTCCGTTTAGCCGTGAAAGACGGACAAACAAACAAACAAACAAACAAACAAACAAACAAACAAACAAACAAACACACTTTCACATTTATATATTAGTACGGATTAAACAGTTTAACCACTGCTCAAAGTCACTGTCGATTAAGAATCGGGTAGCTTAAAGGAGATTTAAATACTCATAATCATCCGTTAATGCATTGTGAATCTCGATGATTGGCCTCAAGCGAAATCATGACAAAAGCGTATTTGGTTGGAGAACGTTTTGATCATTAAATCATCATCATTAATCATCAGACTTACAATGGACTGAGACAGAGTTGCACGCGGGAGACAGATGGCTTGACGGGTTTTTAGTAAACTGAGTGTTTGTATTTCCACATTTTTTCATATAAAAAGATGGGTATATTTATATTGAAACTATATAAACCACATTACACGTAATTAAACAAACTAAATTTTAATAACTAATTAGTATCATCAGAGTAAATCGTTCAATCACAAATTGGTATCTCTAACTTATAAGCTTATAACTAAACTACCTGGTCAACAATAACTTACAGCAAATTTTATTTACAAAGAAAAATTACAGAAATATACTTATTAATAAAAAAAATAACTACCTTAGATTAGAGTTTAAAGAAAAAATCTCACAAACGGAATAAAACTGATTTAAACTCGTCACATCAAATCTTGGACGAAATTGTGTAACTTATAATTATAAAAAATAAGATAATTGAAAAAAGTTACATTTTCATTTTGAGCTGAACTGTTCTGTCAAAAACACATTTAAGTCTATTTATTTTAGGTTCTGACCATATTAACAACGTATGGTTCTGAACTTTATAAACTTGACAGTTTCTATATTGAACTGTAAACTTTGTTTCATACCGACATGGTTAAACTTTATAGTACATACATACATATTCTCACGCCTGTATTCCCAAGAGGGGTAGGCAGAGCACATGAATTCATAAATTCAGTGCCACGTCTAGCAATTTCAGGGTATCCAGATGGTTAAACGTGATATTGCAGTGGCAGGTTGCTAGCCCATCGCCCACAATACACTAACCCTTTCCCAGAGTCGACTATTACGACTTTACGACACCCACGGGAAGAAAGGGGGAGATGCTATTCTAACCCGGCACCACACACATACATGCATAAATACGTTACAGGTGCATTTACAGGTTTAAAGCTAAGTAAAAAATACAGTTATGACCAGGTTGCTAACTCATTGCCCAGCAATTCGATATTATTGTCATTCGAACCTTTTCACAGCGAGTTCTATGGTGTCTTAATATAAGTTATATTTTATAAGTGATTAATTGTAATAAATACAGCATGTCATAGTTACATTTAATACGAAAATATAGCACGTGCATCAAATTTGTTGAATGCACTTTATTAACCTATTTCTTTAGTCGCCTTTACCGATATCCACGATAAATATGGCGAGATGTAATCCTAAAGCACCACACGGGGAATGAATATTATTACAGAGATCTATTTAACTTAATAAGTATAATTTTTCGCATCTCACTGTGCAACTTGTTGAAAGACATCAACGCGTCAGCGGACTTGCTCTGCATTCTCCGCGGTCTAGATCTATTTATAGCTTTTAAGTGGTTTTTGTTGCACATTTTTGCACTATTTTTAGATGTTACGTTAAACATGGCTGAGTTGTGTAGCGTTGATATGATAAATAAATAATCGTCCAACCAAATTTCGGTTTTGTGGTTAATGAATACTCGATTACTTATTTATTACTTAAACTGAAAAATATTATTTGGCATTAATATGTATTACCTGAATCGTTTTCGATTAAAATGAAATTCGAAGAAAAGTTGGTCAGTAAAAATGCGTATCCCCTAAATTCTATAGAAAATGTATTAGATAGTTAGCTACTCGTATTGCAGACTTCTTTAAGAAAAAAATATACGAATTAGTTCGGAAAACAGTCAAAATTAGATTTACAGCCCTGTTAGCCGGCCGCACTTTCGTATCAAATATCGCAATTTATTTTATACGAATTTTATCGCATCCTGCGAATGAAGCCGTAAATGTAAAATACTGCAAACGACATTTTTACACAATTCACACTGAATTCACACCTTAAGAGTATCAGAACAGGATTAAATTTCATTAAATACGGGCACAACATAAGTGTGAGAGCGGGGCGCAACAAAAAGATAATTCAGAGATGATAGACGTTTATTGTATTCGTATTCATTCTCTTTTTTGTTTTTAATATTATGATGTTTTCACATGTATACCTATTTCAAACAGATCAACTTTTATTCGCGTTTCTGCACAATATTCTGCATAGCTGTGTAATAATATTGTGTAGAATTGCGAATGGGAAGAATCAATAATCTTAATAAACTGGACGGGGTAATAAACAAGTTTTGTCGTCATGAAACTCATGTAATGTTGACAACTCAAGACAATATAATCCGACATAACTTCTCCAGTTTATATTTACATACATTTCAATGTTAATCTTAATCACAAGACACATCTCAATAATATAATCATCGTGTATAACAATAATTTGTAAACTAATAAGCTAAATAATTTTTTCCAAATTTTTTTACAACTTTTGATGAGCATTTGCTCAACGCCAGTTATTTAATTGCCTATTTCACTGTCTGAGGTGTAAAATAGATTAATTATACAGCAAAAAGATCGCTGAATGTGTTTAAATCGAAACTATTATTCTCTTCGAATCGTTTCCCACCGTTCTTAACATTATTTAACCTTTACCAATTTAAAGTGCATTCAACCAAACGAGAACAAGTCTTGAAATAAGTCACTTTACTCGCGAGAAAATTAATTTTTCACATGAAAAAAGTGGTTATGAGTGAACTATTCCAAGTTGAAGTTTTAATCTCGTTTAGTTAAAACAACTCTAAAAAGTTCGTAAGTCATATTTGTTTTGATTTCAAATACATCTTAAAAACTAGTCATCAAATTTCATTCAAGCTAAGAACCAGCGCTGGGAAATCGGCTTTCGAATGAAATTGACCACACCGAAATCCGTCCATCCGTTTACAAGCTACAATGCCATAGATGAACACACACACCGACACACGTTACTTCAAGCTTATGCAGTCAAACTTGGCAAAATTTTAAGTGTGAGAGTAATTCGCGGACCACTTCTTCCAGTGAAAAGCGATGCGTAAACTTTCCCCAACAACTTTAAAATCTTGCCATGTTAGATGTCGGGGACTGGTAAAACCCTCCTTTTTGAGAGAGGGGTAAAATAGATCATCAACTCTACCCGCATGCGGTCATCAACCGCTCTGCGCAGACGCAGCGACGTCATGGCGGGAGGATAAATCATTGAGGACGCGATCAAGGCTTGATTTATTGATCTCTTTGATTTATTTTGCTTTTTGTCGGTCGTTAAAAAGCAAATAAAGTTGAAGATTATTAAGAACGGGTAAAACGTGAAATCGTTCATTTTTACTTAGCTAAATTAAATTAAATAAAAAACAGTAGAACAGCTAGTTTTTATTTGTTAGAAACAAGAAATCGAATAATTCCTCGAAACAAAACGATCACTTTTCTAATTAACTTTCATAACAAGCTTAATAATCAAATACTAATGGTTTCGTGTGGTGTCCGGTTTAGAATAACACCTCTCCATTTCTTCCGTGAATGTCGTAAGAGGCGACCAAGGAATTAGGTCAAGGTATATTTTGATGACAGGCTAGCTACCTGTCACTATTATACCTGCCACGAAACGTGAACTTATCCGGGTCTTTTTCCAAAATTACCTAATACATTTCCCTTTGGTAAAAACAACAGCGAAATGTTGTATGAAATTGTGTATAATAATTTCGTTGCTAATACTCGCTCTTAAAGAAGAGACGGCGTTTCGATAAGAAATTATTTATTTGCTCCTTGGACAAATTGCGAGAGGTTCGTGTCACGCGAACTAATTGTAAAGTGGGATTAGAGATAAGATACGAAGCCAATTGCCATTTTAAATACACTATGAAATATTGTCTTTATAAATAATCAACCATACAAATATTTTTCAATTTATTTAGGAACCAAAAATGCATTGTTAAAGTTTTGTATTAATTGAATTAACAATTACGACCAATTAAATTTTAAAATCTGGAAACAGAAGCAAATAAGTGATTTGGTTTTATAATATTAAAAATTTGCATTGTGAAATCAAATAGGTTCGGAACTTCCTACTTTCTCTCTGTGGACTTCGATCCCCAGGCATAACATCTGCCTGGAGATGTCTCTATTGAAGTCATTCCCACAGATTTATAGGATGGCAACTTTGCTTGTCTTGGTTTTGGCTGCAAGACCTTAAATTTTGGCAGCCAAAAGTGTTCAAAACAGCGCAGTCAAAGCCCAATTTGACGAAATTTAGCAGAAAGAATCCATTTCGCAAAAGTACAATGCTCTATAGCCGTCAAAATGTAAGTATGTGACTTTTAAAGGCCCAATAGCCCAGCGGTTAGAAAACCTGACTGTAAAGCTTAAGGTCCCAGGTTCGATCCCCGGTCGGAGCAGATGTTTGTATGGTGAATACGAATGTTTGCTTGAGAGTCTTGAATGTTAATCTATATATAAGTAAGTTTATTCGTTGTCTAGTACCCATAACACAGGCATTAAATTGCCTAATTTTGGACTAGGTAATTGGTGTAAATATTGTCCAGAGATATTTATTTATTTATGCTTCTTCAATTACGCGTAAGTTGGATAGTTTTTGCGTCTAATTGAAAAGTCTAGAGTTCCGTTAAACTCCATCATCACCCGCCATGACCTTAGAAAATTATTTAAAATTATACTTTCATAAAAACCTTTCAAACCATTACGCTCGGGTTTGGGCGTCGCCCACGCAGCCCACACGCCTCGCCTAATCTGACACTAATAAAATAAATATTCAAATTACAGTAAAACAGATGGACCAATAAACATAAAAATATTTCGCGTTCTCAGATAACAATCGGTGGAATTCCAATGTTATGGACGCATTTGGTTCCTTGCATATCTTACTTAAGGTTATTCGAAAGCCGTGGTAGCCCAGCGGTTTGACCTGAAGCCTCTCATGCCGAGGGTCGTGGATTAGAATCTCAGGCTCACACCTCAATTTTTTTCTGGTTTTTTGTGATGGGTTTCCCTTGAGAGGTAACTTCCACAATGCGTAATAGGAACAAAGTACCTACTTAAATGTTTTGTTTGTTTCTTCATTCTGGGCTCATGCCCAGAAGTAGGACATTTAGCCTGGATTATTATCATTATTTATGTTAGCTATGTCTCCGTTTAAGTAATTTTACAAAAATAATGGAAACACATTAAACTTGTATGAAGAATTGTGATCTAGCAAACGGTTGAAGGGGTATGTACCAATCCATAAATTCCTGATCTACTACATATATGTTATTGTGAACCTATTAACAGTGAACGCCATAATGACATTGAGCAGTGTGCTCAACAAAACGAACTACATTATGTTTACTGTGACGTCAACGGTGGAGAAACCAATCGTTTCAACTGTCCAACTCAAAAAAGCATCATCACAACAGTCTACAATAACCTCGACGTGTTGCCACGTCACATCCAGTACCACCAGGAGGTGACGGGCACGAACCAGCTCCAGCGCAGCAGGCGGCCGTCCGTGGGCCACCAGGGCAGCGTGCTCTCCTCCGTGACCCACGGGTCGAACTTGCCCGGCGGCAGCAGGTCCTTGCCGAAGAGAGTCATCTCAAGGAATGCGTTGCCCGTGAAGAAGAAGCGGAACTCGATGAAGGCCGTCGTTTTGAAGTAGACGAAGCAGTGGTGGCTGGAAAGTTAAAGAAATATTAGGTGTGGTCGGCCAAGAAAGTGGTCTACTTTTGGTAGAAGTTTCTGTGAGATCAAATTATCTCTAAGGTTACATACATACATACACATTCTCACGCCTGTATGGGAATACCTACTACTAATGGGAATTAGGGGTAGGCAGAGCACATGAATTCAAAAATCCAGTGCCACGTCTAGCAAATTCAGGGTAACCAGATGGTTAAACGTGATATTGCGATGACAGGTTGCTAGCCCGTCGCCCACAAAACACTAACCCCCTTTCCCAGAGTCGACTTTTACGACACCCACGGGAAGAAAGGGGGAGGTGCCATTCTAACCCGGCACCACACGGGGGAATCACTAAGGTTGACATGACATTATGACGTGACGTAAATACAATAATGATGAGAGAGCTGTTGTTACCCTCATAATATTATGGCCAGGGGAAATCAACTTTGTTGTTTCATGCGGTTTAAACGAATACTGATCTTATTTCTTGGCAAACTGTACTACGTGGGACTTAATCATGTTATGAGAATGGCTGTAAGAGATCTCTTTAGGGATAAAACCGCCTTTATACTTTACCATTTCGCTTGTTTTTTTTGTTGTATCACGTATTTTTTGTACAGTAAAGTGTTTACTCACTTGCATTTCACTTGTAGTTGCTTGTACCCTTGTCTTCGATGAAACCGTTGGCATGTTAGAGTGGTGATTGTGGATGTTGCAAGAGAAATGTGTCAGAATATTACGCTATTGGTTGTGCTTACATTTTTTGGTCAGGCCCGCGGTAGCCTGACAGGTCTCGATGGCAGTGGTGTTCGAGCCACAGTTGAGCGGTACTCCGCGCGTACGACTCTATCTTCAGCCGCATGCAGGTGTACGCCGCTACGCGAGCCACCGACACCTGAGGAAGGACACAATAGTCACACTGACCGAGCTGCCTCTTGGATCGTACGATGTTATTTAGACTATTATTGTTTCGCATAATTGATTTGGCATAGTAAATACTTCGTCCTATTTATTTGCATACTACACTAATAGCATAGTTTCAGTTGTCGTGATTTTTAGAAATCAGCTCGACATTATTCCCAATCCTGATCCATCATCGGAAACAACACATAACGTCTCGTAACGTCTTTGCTGCAGATGCGTCACGCATTGTCCCGAAACATGACGAGCTAATAAAGAAAGATGTGAGACTTTTCTTTGACTAAGGGGCAGCGCAGACGACAGACTTTGTGCGATCGAGTCTGAGGCGCATAAAAAGTCTGTGTGGATTGTATGCCTTGTGCGCCAAACTTTTTGTGCGTCGTGTGTAACTCCATAATTATGATGTCATAAGTAGGTTCTATTTTCACAGACTAAAAAGTCCGTCGCGGATACTTAACCCTTAATTTCACATTGTATGGTATGACATACATACGACGAGACTATCTATTTCTATTTTTTTTACAATTATTTTTTGTAGGATGACAACGAGACAATGAGGCTTGAAAGCTAGTTTTGTTCTTAATGCTGCTACTTTAAGGGTTAAGGGCCTAAATACTTACAAAATAGAATCCCTGCGCGAAATTCTTGTTGATGTGGAGTTGGGTTTCGTCTTTGAACATGACGGAGCCCCTGGAGGTTCCCATGCACTGGCCCTGGTGCTCCGTCGGGTTGGCTGTTCACAGACGAAGTTTTGAAACTCTAGACCAGCCATACTCAAAATGTGTTCCGCGAAACCCCAGGGTTCCGCGACACCTCTGGAAGGGTTCCGCAAGAATTTAGTAAAAAAAACACCACTCTCTAGTCAAACGTTTTTGGCGCAGCGTACGGACGGACGGATGGACTGTAATTTTTTTGTAGGGTTCCGTCAAGTATTTCGCTTTCTAAAAGGGTTCCATCAGCCAAAAAGTTTGAGAACCGCTGCTCTAGACACTGTAGGGATCTCTCCACACTAGGGTTTAAACGTTCCAAAGGTCGACGTCTTACATTGCGTTGATGCGTTTGAAATGAAAATGACATGGGTTTGATTAATAATCTCATGCTATGTGGCTTCGAGTACAATCGAATAAAAAAATAACTTGCTGTTGCTGATGTTTTGGTATTATGAACATATAAAACTAATTTCACGGCCATAAGAGTTTTATCATCGTCTAATCACGCCTATGTTCTCATCGATAGAACCCTGTTCTAATCAGGATAAACTGCACTAACTTATTACAACCACCCATAGAACAGATGAAACATCTGATACCAACCTAGATACATATGGACTTCATTGGGAGAGACAGCCCGCAGCACAAAAGGCAGCCTGTCATCATGTAGGTCCTCGAACGGCACCGCTTCGATCCGCTCGTCGATCCATTGGAGGTAGTTGATGATGGACAGGTACCGGCTTGGGGCTCCGCAGCCGGGGCCGCGGACGCCGAACCCTAGCTGGAAGACCAGGGATCCTTAGGAGGGAAATCTTTGAGGGAGACCCCAATAGAGAGATCTATCTCTAGATGTTATGCCCCGGGGACTGAAGTCCATACAAAGGATGTTGGAAATTGTCGAAACTTCAAACTTGCGTTGCACCTTCAATTTTTTTTTCCGAAAGTGCGAAAATGTTGTTCCACACAGCATAGTATAGTCTATCCCGCGCGCAGCTCTACTCGCGCCCTGCCGTGCTGAGCCAGCTGTAACCGCCTTGAAACTCCCTTGATGCAACCTTAAAGGGCCAGCACAGACGACAGATTTTTTGCACGCGCACAAAAATCTGAGTGGATTTTGTATGCATTGTGCGCCGGACTTTTTACGCGTCGTGTGTGTTAATGCATATAATTCCATAGGTTATATTTTCACAGATTAAAAAGTCCGTCGCGGATAGTCTGTCGTCTGCGCAAGGCCCAAAAACCGACAATAATCGGTTCGGTCCGGCAAACCCGTCCCTATTTCGCAAGGCCGCCGTTGCCAATCTTTGTACATTTCCCTCGCACAATGTACGCAACTTTAGTGGTAGTTTCCTTATAAAGCACTAACTGTACCAAGCCATCAAAGCCTCGCGAGCTAGGTTTGGCTGCGCACAATCGAGCTATTGTCACCTTTATGCTCAAATCCTAACAATGAACAGGTGTAGTTAGCTACAATTGGACATTCAGTGGGAAACCAGATTTCTCACGACTCAACCCAGATTGTTTTGCAATAACGTCTCGTTACCCACCAGAATTGGGTGTAAAAGGTGAATCTATTGATAGGAGCTAACTGTGGTTGATATTAATGCATCGTACTCGGTTTCGCAGTCGCGACAGTAGGTTGACCAAAGTTAAATGCCGTAGGTTTAAATCCCAGCTCACACTAATGTTTTATGTGCAAACATTTTCGGGATTTATGTGCAAAATTTGCCACAATCTAAGCAATTGACACTTACTGTACAGTCAGCTGCAGAGAAAGGTAACGCCCTAGTAATGAGACATTGTATGGGCGGGGGGTTACTTTTCTCTGCAGCTGTCCGTACAACAATCATTTTATAAATATGTATGAGAAATCTCCTACCTAAATAGGGCTACGTGGGACTTTAACCCCATTACAAACTAAGATGTCTGTCCCAGCAAAACGATAATGATTAACAGTTGGATCTTCCCATGAATTCTTCGAGAACCCAGAAATGTGTATGAAGTACCAGCTTCCACAATCCCCAGGACTGACGAGTCACCAGCGCAGCACCGGAGTCCCAGACGCACGGCTTACTCGAGGTGTGGCCCGCCGCGCAGAGCTGGTATGTCGGGATCATCTTCTTGTAGGTTAACTGGGGATCAAAGTTTAAAACGTCTTTTGGCTAGTCAAATCTGTGAAGCGATTCATTGTCATATACATGATATATTTTTACAATGCAACATACAATGACATCTACATACATACCGTCACGCCTCTTTCCTACAGCGGTAGGCAGAGAGCGGTACCCGTGTGGTGCCGGGTTAGAATAGCACCTCCCCCCCTTTCTTCCCATGGGTGTCGTAAGAGTCGAGTCTGGGAAAGGGTTAGTGTATTGTGGGCGATGGGCTAGCAACCTGTCACTGCAATATCACGTTTGACCATCTGGTTACCCTAAAAATTCTAAACGTGGCACTGGATTTTCGAATTCATGTGCTCTGCCTACCCCTCTTGGGAAAACAGGCATGAGAATATGTATGTATGTATGTAGTCAGAGAACCTGTGTGGCGTGTAATAGTCATTGTTTTATCTATCTTGTTTCGTGTGCTCTGCCTACCCATCTGGGAACACAGACGTAATTTAATTGTATGTATGTAGGCAGAAACCAAGTTGGTCGACTTTCTATGATCATTGGATACCTCATTTGTTTCGTCCACATTCAATAATCTCTCCATACAAACTCATACATACATACATATTCTCACGCCTGTATTCCCAAGAGGGGTAGGCAGAGCACATGAATTCAAAAATCCAGTGCCACGTTTAGCGATTTCAGCAGGGTAACCAGATGGTTAAACGTGATATTGCAGTGACAGGTTGCTAGCCCATCGCCTACAATACACTAACCCTTTCCCAGACTCGACTCTTACGACACCCACGGGAAGAAAGGGGGAGGTGCTATTCTAACCCGGCACCACACGGCACACACAAACTCGTCGTGGGGTATTGTAGTAAAGTGGTAGGTAAAGTAGAATACTAAAAGGCAAACGTACCTCAGCTTTATCATAAAACGAATTGCAGTCAGTGTTATCGACGTAGTCCATCTGGAAAACTTCTTTCTGCAACTCGCCACTTTCTGTTCAAGATAATGTGTGGTAAATGCACCAATAAGTACTAAATGTTTATGCCTGGGAAGTCCACAAGAGAGAAAGTTTGGGAGTTGTATTTTAGCAACTTAACTGATCTTTGAAACTTCGTTAACGCGATGTAGGACGGTGTCACGTGACTTGCATCACGTTAACTTAGTAGCACTAGGGTCAGTAGGGTCGCTACGAAAGTAAAAACGATAAAAGACATTATTCTCTTTTTTGTCTGTACGTTAACCCTTCAATGTTACGATTCGAGAATTCGTGACAAGAGAAGATAATAGAGGTTTGATGACAGTAAAAAAATGAAAACTTGTTTTCATTAACCAATCTTACCATCCGTCATTTTGACAGCGTACAAGTTGTCGTATGCGCCGGCGCCTTTGACAGGCATGCACACGGGTAGCACGGGGGCTGAAAATCAAGAAGACAGGTTTCATTACAACCATGTCTAAGTATTTTTTCATGTCGAAGTTATTTGATGTAGGAAATGTCTGTGCAGGTGTAAACTTTACGCTTCCTTCAATAATCTATGATACTTAGATACAAAGAAAGAAAGAAGACAAAGAGAGAAATTTCTTAAGTATTTATCTTGTGTGGTAGCGTTTTACATGTATATAGACTTCGATACTTCGATAGCGCGATGTAGAACACTTTGACAGTTGATGATGTAAGAATTTCTACTCCTGGACGATAGGTACCGACTGGGTCGCTATAATCTCTTTTGTCTTGGAGATACCTTTTCATATCTTTACTCCTTACCCTCGTGACCAGGTCTGGTCTCGCCAGCCGTCATCAGCTCCACCAGCGCCAGGGTGGCCAGGGTGGCGGTCTCGTACTCCGGGTGCAGCGTGTAGTCCACGATGTTGATGGAATGCTTGTCGGTGGCGCTGTGCCAGAGGATCATGTGGGTGTTGTTACTGCAAATATCAATGGAGCGTATATTTGAAAGAAGAAATGAAAGGGAAATATTTATTTTAAGGTCTCCAAACCATCATCAAACTGAGAAAAATTACAATATACATGCAAAAATACGCCCATTTCCTAGCGGGGTATGGAGAGACAAAAGAGCGTTATTCTCTTTTATTCTGGCATAAAACTATCGCTTCACTCACACTCATCACTCGCGTCATACATGCTCGACGGTTTCGAGTCGGTACTCGCGATTTGGTCTCTCTTTAGAACATCGCCGATATAATACGTTCTACGAGGGCGTCCTCGATTGACTTGCCCCACACTTCCCTTGTAGACACATCCTTGTTTCGCGTGGGCAAAACAACGCACTATCACAAATAATCCTAAAACTACTTATTACAGTATGTCTTGGTGACACAAGAGAACCGCAAAATGGGCCTTGCCCAGGATGAGTTGCTGCATCAGTAGTGCTGTTTCTAAATATTGGTTTTACATACAGTAGCATTTTCCTGTCGATCCGAGCCATGTCCGCAGCCGCGGCCAGCGCATACGCAGGGTGTATCAGCACTGCGCTCGTAATCGCAAACCTCAACTTGCCACCGATATCTAGAAACACATAAATCTTAAACCATAGTTTTGATGACATTTTTTTGTAAAGAATGGTTACTCTGCTATATCAGGTTGGAAAACATGAAACTACCATGAGATTCACCCATAGAGAAACACGGAGACACTCACGTACTTATGTAGAGATTAGCTCGACTTGTTTCAGTCCCATCATCGGTAGCAACGCGCCACGGCTGTGGATAGACGCATCACATGTCACGCTAATCTCGATGTAAAGACGTGAGTGATATCCGTTTCATTTCACTAGAATAGCTTTCCTTTTTTTTCGTGGATGTCGCAAGACGCTACTGAGAAAATAGGTTTAAATACTTACCTGCCACTATTGTACATCTTTGGGGAAAAGACATCTCTCCAGTACAGAGATCTCTCTCCAGGCAGATGGTTATGCCAGTGGACCGAAGTCCGCAGAGAGAAAGATGGAAGTCGTATTTATGCAACCGACCTTCGAAGCTTCGTTGGTGCGATGAAGGATTGTTTAGGTTGGCTATTCGACGATAGGAGGCGCTAGGGCACTATACCTCTCAACTTTTTTTTTTTAACCTAAAACTAGGCCTGAAGCGGCTACAGAACGTGGAATATTGATGAGGATGACAGATGTGATGACATTGCTCTGAATAGTTGAGGGTTTGGAAAAGAGCTGACGTACAGAAGTCGTGCTGTATGACCCCCATCCAGGAGAACCTTCCGATCTGGTCTGGAGCCAGAGAACCTTCGGAGACTGTAGACTCGGCGTCCGAGGAGCAGCGCACCTGCTCCCACTCCAACCCTTTGCAGCAGCAGACTGAAACAGCGTCAGATCATCGTTTTAAGTATACTTCTTCGTCTTTTTCTTTTTTGCAGTATGATTTTGTGCATGTTTTGTAAATGTACTGTACTTCACCATGTTAACTTATTGTACCCTCTCTAGATTAATCTCCGTAGGAGATCCCTTAAGGGATAAGTCCGCCTTTGTACTTCGCCATTTCGTTTCTTTCCTTTTGTATAATAAAGTGTTTACTTACTTACTTAAATCACATCACATCGCACTAATATTATAAATGCAAAAGGTTCCGAGTGTGTATGTTTGTTACCTTTCCACGTCCAAACTACGAGACCAATTTTGATGAAAATTATGTAAGAAGTTGATAAATTCAATTAACACGTAAACTAGATTTTATCCCGAAAAAATACATAGATTCAGTGAGATTGTGATGAAACAACCCTACCCAGACGGTGGCCTTACAAATCAAAGTACTTATTTTACACATACCTGACCAAAACAATATGCAGACACACACAAAATTTCTGTCACGTGCCATCTTAACTCGTAATTTGGCACAGAATCACACCCCGTCCATTCTTCTGTGTATATTCTACTCGACTGACAGGAGCCGAGTCTACTCTGGTTTACATAACTTACGAATGGTTTACCACCGAACGCGTACTAAATTCGTGTTCCCACGGAAATTATGTTTGCCAAGGTGCAGTAATTTCTATAAACAACATTTCCATTGCAGTATTTTTAGGATTTTCGTGCGGTGAAAGTTCAAAAGTTAAAAATTCTAAACTTTGTTTATGCAAATAAGCTCCTAGGAGCACTTTTACACGTCGTTTTCGAGTCTACCAGCGCTTCAGACCATAATTGCCAAAAAGAAATTAAACTACCGTGAGACTCACTCATCTTGTAAAGTACGGATAACTCACGATTTAAATCGAGTTCAGCTCGAAATGTTTCGGGCTAATCCGTAGCCTTTCATTAGGAATAGAGCGGTAATTCAGTGCGCGTTTGGCAGCAGCAGCCCTAGATGAAAGACTATTAGCCCGAAACATATCGAGCTAAACTCTATTTAAAACGTGAGTTATCCGTATTTGACGAGATTAGAGCCCTGCAGATTTATTTTTAATATTCAAACCAAACGTAAGTACGTAAGAACTAAGTTATTCTACAGACGTATTCGTCGAGTACCTAATATACAAACAGACGCTCTCGCTAAAGCAAACAAAAGTCATCAAATGTGTAATTTGAATTCTATGTCTTTATGTTACTGTTGCTAATACCGTGTACAGACAGATCTGTGCAGTTACTTCTACGTCGATTTAAGTTTGACGTTCATGCGTTATGCCCCATCATCATTGGTAACAAATTATGCGCAAATGACAGCGGAGTGGTGGAATGAACGAAACCATTTTTCCCGGCCGGTGTTTTGTTCATTCCTCTTGCGTACGCATGCATACATACTATCACGTCCTTCGTATTTATGCAAACGCGGGACTTAATCACACTATATTTTATTTAGGTTTCTTGACGTTGACTCTTGACGTTTAGGCCACGTTACAGCAACCGTGGTCACGAGTAGACTGTCAGTCTAAGGTCTACCGAACGCGTGCCGTAATAGTAACAAGTGGCGAGCCTGTCGCCTAAAGTATACCTAAACCTATTTCCTGTATTAGTTAATTACCGTTTACGACGTCCAGGGAAGAAATGGAGAGGTTTCAAAATGTTCTCGCGAGCAGGTAAAGAGTGGTTTATTCCAAGAGTAAATTTTATTGTCGTTTGATTGAATCAGCCCTAAGACACATACATGTAAAGTTATTACTTTACTAAAGCACTAACACTCTGGCAGCCCCGGATCTAGGGGGGGGCAACCGGGGCACCTGCCTCGGGCGGCAGTTTCAGGGGGCGCCAAAATGCCACCTATTATACATTAGTGTTAATCAAACGCTCACGAGAAGGGGCGCTTTATCAAGTTCTTGCCCTGGTTCGAAAAAATTTGCCCCGGTTCGAAAAAATCGTAGATCCGGGGCTGCACTCTGGTTTAAAACTACTTTTTTTAATGGCCTTACATTCGGCAAATGGTTTATTAGTTAGTAAACCGGCGCAATGTTCAAAAACCTTTGAACTCTGAGCACTATTTGTCATAAAACAATTAGCATAATTCGGTTTTATTCCCGAAGAACAGAAATGGCCGCCCGTGGCGCAGCCTGCGTCGAAAACAGGAGCGGCCAACCTTTTTAGTAAAAATCACCAAACTCATAATCAAAATCATATTCTGTGTGGTGCTAGGTTTAGAATAACACCTCCCCATTTTTTCTCATGCTTTAGGCGACAGGCTAGCAACCTGTCACTATTATATTCTATCTCTTCTATCTTTGACCAAAAACTATGCTAGAAGCGTTTTGTCTATGTCACGATTCGTGTGCTCTGCCTACCCCATTTGGGAACACAGGCGAGATTGTATGTACTCGTATGTAACTCTTTAGGTACTTTATGCTTAACTGGCGACTCCACGCAAAGTTGATTTAAATATGGAAATATACATACATACATATAATCACGCCTAAGTTCCCAAAAGGGGTAGACAGAGCACACGAAACGTGAAATATACATAACCAAGATTATGACGATTTCACGCTTCGCCGTCACTTCTAACATTATTTTAGGTTTGAAAACAGATGGAAGAGGTAGTGTAACAGTGACAGGTTGCTAGCCTGTCGCCTAAAGCATGTCTAAACAGTCTTAGTCGCCTCTTACGACATCCACGGAACAAATGGAGTGCTATTCTAGACCCGACACCACACGGGAAATACGGGAATGACTACAATACCCAATTACAGAGACGCCTGACGACATACGGACTACTTAGTCTAGTTAGCTGCTAGGTTGCCCGCCCCTGGCTCCGTGTGATTAATAGAACAATGCCCGTCGCTGCGCGCGCCGCCTTTATTTCATATGAATATTAAATAAAGCCCCAAAGCCTCGTTGAATACGAAAGTTGAAGTTTATAAGAGGAAATGCTTTTATATGTTTACATTTACCACGTGTATTTATGTACTCTTTATTCTACTCGTACAATACGCATTGGCTTGTTTTTCGGGTTTGGAAAAACACTTCTTCATTTCTTCCGTGGGTGTCGTAAGAGGCGAGTAAGGAGGTTACGGTATATTTTAGGCGGACTAGCAAAGTATCGCAAAGTATTATACCTTAAAGCTAAGCGTCCACAGGTCCGCATCGCACGCATCGGACGCATCGGATTCAATCAGATGTATGGCGAAATGCGATGCGTACGATGCGGACAGGTGGACGCACTTGTATGAGTTTCTATACAAAGAATACTACAATCCGTTGCGTGCGATACGTCCGATGCGTACGATACGGACAAGTGGACGCTTAGCTTAAGAGGTAAAAATTATGCCAGTAGTGGCTAGGGAACGTGAAAGAGACATGGATTTGTTTGAACACTACCTTGAGACTCACTAATGAAAAACGGAGAACTTACGTTTTAAGTCGAGTTAAGCTCGACATGTTTTAGGCTAACGCCGAAGCATGTTGAGCTTAAATCGATTTGCAGGGCATTTATTCGAGCGTTTCTAGCGTCTCATTCATCTGGACACTTTTCTAATAATTATAATTTATTTGAAGAATATTCTGATTCCGTCGTTTAGTCATCTATTAGGGGAACAGGAACCCTTAACAAATAGTCAAAAACGATACTGAAATCTACAGCAAATCCTTATCCTTACTAATCCTTACTAATATTATAAGTCAGAAAGTGAGTTTGTTTGTTTGTTTGTTTGTTTGTTCCGCTTTCACGCCGTAACTACTGAACCGATTGCTTTGAAATTTTGCAGACATAAAGATAGAAGTCTGGATTAAATAATAGGGTATTTTTTATCCCGGAAAAAATTGATGTTCCCGAGGGAAAACAAAAATATAGTTTGCTTAAAAGATCGATATTATTCGATATCAATCGATTATAGATCGATATCGATCGATAGATGATATATCGATGGCGCTGTGTGTCGTTTGAAACGAGAAGTTTTCTTAAAGTTGTGCTTTATACCGCAATATAACCGAGTTCCACGCGGGCGAAGCCGCGGGCGGAAAGCTAGTTCATTATAAAACCAAGCCAGATGAATGAGACGGTTGAAACGCTCAAATAATCGCCCTTCAAGACCTGAGTTATCCTTTTTCGCCATGCCTTTTACCCCAATTGAAAATACAGGCGTGATGTATAATTATGTATTTCCCACTCTCAGTTACACAAATAATACGGTCGTAAATAACATTATTCTTAAGTAAACAGCTTTGCCTTTATCAACTCCTAAAAAGGCTTTCAAAATTGACCATAGCTTAACTCCACCGGTTCACCCAAACTAGGAAAGCAATGAACAAAGCAAAACCTGACATAACCTTTTTGCGCGCGAAAATATCAAGCGCTTACGTTTCATTGCGTCGCTAGACTAAACCACTTGAATATCTTTACTTTAAAACCCTGCAGTGTATACGTGATTGTGAGATATAATCTGTTTGTTGTGATACTCGTATTTAGGTAAGGTCGCTAACTGAGAGGAGGCAAGTCTGGTCACGCGTTGATATCTAGATATGGTCTGCCTATTGTTCATCGTATCTGTTTGCCACTTGTGGTGCCGGGTTTAGAATTGAACCTCTCCTTTTCTTCTGTGGATGTCTTAAGAGGCGATTAAGGAAACATTTAGTTTGCTAGTACTTATTACGATTGCTAAAGGAAGAAACCAATTAGTACTCTTCCTTCTTAACTCTACCTATATCTTAATATTTTTTCCTTAGTCGCCTCTTACGACATCCGTTGAAGAAATGGAGAGGTGTTATTCTAAATCCGACATGCCACAAGATTTTTTTAAAGAGGCCTAAATCTTGCAGTGAATGTTTACTGACTGATGACGATACATACCTAATAGTATGAACTAGGACAAAACTATATTAAATTATTCCCATTTCCCATAACACGGTGTGCGAGCCAGCTCGTTTGTACGCAGCCAGGGGGGCGCAATTAGCCCCTCACCTCGGCTGACCTCTCGCAGCGCACAACAGAGGGCGCACTGCGCCCGCGCCGTCACGTACCCATCGTACAATAATCATGCGAATGTCTAGAACTATTATTAAGAATTAGAGGGCATGGTTTTGATGTGACGCTGTGAGGAATTACGTACTAACATAAATATAAATTCCCACAGGTCCCTGAACTAAAGTATTCTAAAGGACTCAAGACGTTAATTTTCGAAATCGATTTCATATACGGCGAGGTTTTCGTTGAAGTAATAAAATGTTATATAAAAAAAACACTGAAATCACTGTATCCTTTATAACCTTAAATAATAGTCTAAGAGCTAATTTTTCAATCACCAGATAAAACATATCTGTCTGATAAATGTTGTCTGTCACTTTTCTTTTATATGACGCGAAAAAAGGATAGCAATAATTTTAACTGACAGATAAATTTATCTGGTGATTGAAAAATCGGCCCTTACTTAAATAATGCAGAAAATGTGGGTTTTTAATTTATTATCGAGCCGTGAGCTTCTAATATTTTTGAAATGTGGGTCGCCAGGCTAAAAGGTTAAAAACCACTAAATTAGCTAAGTCAAATCCTTCATA
Source organism: Adoxophyes honmai (assembly GCA_005406045.1). Classification (NCBI taxonomy): domain Eukaryota; kingdom Metazoa; phylum Arthropoda; class Insecta; order Lepidoptera; family Tortricidae; genus Adoxophyes; species Adoxophyes honmai. The sequence continues at coordinate 85,539 of BHDV01071273.1, forward strand.
TATTTTGGATGTTGTTACATAAAATCATGAATAAGCAGTAAGTAGCCGTATACAAAAATACTGAGTATTCAATTACGACGGCATTGTTTTTTGGGCACTAGCAAGTTTGAACAAGCTGCGAGTGTTTATTTGGCAAGTGACGCCGCTGTTCTAAGCTGCTGGTTTCCATGGCTATCGACTACAAACAGAAATTAGACGCGGTTATTGAACTGAAGAATAAACGCGTTGGCTTCGGCCATTGCCGAGAATTATCGATTTCTATCAGACTCGTGGCGGTTATTATTGCTTTTGATTTGCTAAAGATAAGCTGTGGCTGTTTTGTAGATGTCTTGGGCTTGCAAGAACCTTGATTGTAAAAGCATCGATTTTGGAGAGTACTTAGATTTACTTAGATGTACAGTCAGCGTCAAAAATAACTGACAATTTTAGTACTGAGTTACGTCAAATGCTATACTAAAATTATCACTTACTTTTGACGCTGACCCTACTTAGAAGTACTTAGAGGTACAAGTGCGCTAAAAATCGGTTATTACATTTTATTGATAGTGTCACTGTAATCTTAGTCGACAGTTTCATGCAGGTATTTGATATTGCTGCATAAATCATCTCATATCTTACTAATATTATAGCAAAAAATAAATACATGTTTGTTGCACTTTCACGCAAACTACTAGATGCAATGCGATTAATGAAGAGACCCCTAAAAGCGCATGTATGAATTTATACTTTTAAGTTAGTTACCTACATACATAAATTTAGCTCATACAACAGAATCAGCGCCACAAAAACGGTTGGCAGATTGAACATAAAACCAACTCAAAAGGAAAATCGAAATTTAAGTTAGTAAAAGTCCAGGCTTTTTGGTTCTTTCTTTTATCTTCCTAATGTAAGAAAAATACTTTGCGCACGATTTGCAACCACGAAAAGCACCATTTTTTGAGCAACTGTTTAAAAAAAAAATCAGCGAAAAGAAAAGAGTTCATTGATAGAACAACACGGATTTATGAGAATGTCCATCCTGCTTTTAGAAACAATAAAAAAAATACCCAATTGAGATCCTCCTTTTTTGAGGTCGGTTATAAAACCGGTTCAGGCGATCCAAAGTACACAATCAGCTGGTACAGAACCTTTTCACACTTCGTAGCGCCACCATCAGTACAATAAACACACTAAACCTTTTTTTAGAGCATAGGTATACTGTAAACATAGACTGATATCCTGCATTCTAACGTGTGATGTTATGAAACGTAATTTGCACTAGATGACGTTAAGAGCACGAATGAAAGATTACCAATTATATGTATTATTATACGTGTGTGCCGGGCGTGTGGTGCCGGGTTACAATAGCACCTCCCCCTTTTTTCCCGTGGGTGTCGTAATAGTCGACTCTGGGAAAGGGTTAGTGTATTGTGGGCGATGGGCTAGCAACCTGTCACTGCAATATCACGTTTAACCATCTGGATACCCTGAAATTGCTAAACGTGGCACTGGATTTTTGAATTCACGTGCTCTGCCTACCCCTCTTGGGAATACAGGCGTGAGAATATATGTAGGTATTATATATATGTATATCAGAATAATTTGTTTTCAGGGATTAGTTCTTTTTAGCCCCGCGCGTGAAATAGGCTATCTGTCATTTTCTAACCTCTCTAGTTAAACAGTGACAGGTATAATCTATCTCACATGCATCTCTACTCGCACCTTGCTAAACCGGCTGGCCAATACAATTCTGCTGTTTTCAAGGGTCACTTTATCTAGAAAAGCAACCATATTATAACCATTATTAATGTTTAATGTCATATTATTTGGATTTAAGAAGCACACAACAGTTTTGACTAAGGCTGGAAAGGCTTTTGTTTTTTCTTGCTTGTGTAATTGACACCAGGTACTGAAGGCGAATAAAGATTTAAAACTAGGTAAAGACCAAATAGACAATTGCCTCGCATTCCATTCCACCTTTTTCTGGCGCACGGTCCCGTTCCTAACCATAGTTTAAAGTTTAACCGCCGTTTAGCGGCACCGGCCTGATAATGGTACTAATTTGCCGCAACAATGGCAGCCTTTAGTTCTTGTGGTTTTAGAAGTTTAACTCAACCTACAGAGCAGAAACGTCGAGATGAGAAAGGTATCGAAGTATTTACTGTGTTCGTTCGTAGGTTTGTGGCTCCATCGCCATTTTGAAATGAAATTAGTCCCCGTGTGGTTTTTAGAAAAATGCGGATCCATTTCTTCCGTAGATGCCGTAAGGGGTGACTAAGGAATGGGTTTTAGACATGGTTTAGGCGACAGGCTAGCGAACTGTCGCTATTGTACCTCTTAACAATACAAAGTTTGTTGGAAGTGGCTACGAAACGTAAAATAGATATGGTTTTGACTGAGTAACATTTCGGGTGCTCTGCACACCCCGTTGGGGAAGAGGCGTGATGTATGTAAATATATTATTTTCATAGAAAAATCATGATCACGACCACGGGCGTAGCCAGGATTTAGTTTCGGGGGGGG
>BHDV01071273.1:88095-107357 GCA_005406045.1 Adoxophyes honmai
CCCCCCCCTGGCTACGCCCATGATCACGACTATCATAAACTATAAGACGTAGATGATTATTCGTATACCACCAGTGACGCCATCTATTACAAGTTCTTGGGTAACTAAATTAAACCACGCCTCGGGCCAGCTAATTAAAAGTAAATCAAGTCAACGAAAGTTTGTACGCGACCTAATGACTTGATCGTGAGAAGGTTTTGAATTCTTTACGCCCCCACGTTTGTGTTTAAATATACATACATACATACATACATAGGTACATATTCTCTCGCCTGCATTCCCAAGATGGGGTAGGCAGAGCACATGAACTCAAAAATCCAGTGCCACGTTTAGCAATTTCAGGGCAACCAGTTGGTCAAACGTGATATTGCAGTAACAGGTTGCTAGTCCATCGCCCACAATACACTAACCCTTTCCCGGAGTGGACTCTTACGACACCCACGGGAAGATAGGGGGAAGTGCTATTCTAACCCGGGACCACAAGGGGAATTAAATATACCCACATACAATCACGCCTATTTTCTCAAACGGGGTAGGGAGAGTATACGAAACGTAGACACAACCATGATTATAACTATTTCATGCTCCGCAGCCACTTCTAGCATTAGGTTTAATAACAGGTGGAAGAGGTATAGTGACAGGTTGCTAGCCTGTCGCCTAAAGTAAGTAGGTACTTATAATACAAGCTTTGTTGTGAGATTGGTAATAGACGATTTGCTGTGAATTAGACTAAGATTTTCAATTATTTGTAATTTAGTTACAAATCTAGTTACAAAATCTACTTACATCATGTTTTGTTCAAATTAATTTTCTGCGAGAATGCATTCCATTCATGGCAAGTCTTTTCAAGTGGGGCTAATATAAACATAAATTAGTATTTTACGGCTATGAAACTACATAATCTTCGCGTTAATCAGTATTTTGGTCAAAGCAGCTAATCCGAAGCCGGAGTTCAGAAGATCCGTAAAACAAGCGGTAAAATTAAGTCATTAGCTTTTTATTTTACAGTCTTTTGGCCGTAAAAACGCCATAAAACTTGGTATTTTGCTATACTTATTAAACTCTCACTAATACGTATGCTCGCATGCAGAAGCTGTTAACTATTTCATCATCACCATTATCATCTACCTTGGAATACCTGTTCATTTCTTCCGTGCAGGCCGTGAGATATTGGCATATAAACGATAACGGCAATAGGTCTGCGACATGCTATCAACCTGTCAATATCGCTCTACTTTCTTATTAAAAGTGACTTTGGGACGTGAAATGGTCGTGTATTAATCGAATTAACGTTTCTCGTGCCATCCCTACCCCATTTAAAAACACAGGTGTGATGTTTAGCTGTAGGACGTCCACAGTTGGGCCGTCCATCTATTTTAGCCGTCAAGCCGATAGCAATGGCAAAAGAGAGGTTTTTCTACTTACCTTACTGACTAACTTAGTAACTGTGTTCCACTTACGTTCTGACTAACCTACTTACTTTTTTACTTACTTACTTACCTACTAATTGGAATAAGTAAATAAGTCCTCTATCTTTCTTAACTCTACCTATATCTTAGTATTTTTTCACACGAGTACACTTATCCTATAAAGCCAAGGGTTCCGATTGGATAATAAACGCACCGACCGTAAATTAATATTAATGATATGCAAATTAAAAGATATTTCTGTTTTTAAATTATGCATTCGGAACCGATAACTGTGCATTTTTAAAGACATTAATTTTAAAGTTTCGCGAAATACTTGTACCGTGTTCTTGTTTAATGCTTTAATAAGTCTTGTTACCCCGTTATCCAACAATCATGAGGATGCTGTAGATAAGATTTATAAAAACAGATGTAACTGTGAGTAACTGTATTTTTAGCATTTATTTGTAACTCTATAAACATCTCCAGTGTGGTGTCGAGATAGAGTAACACTTCTCCATTTCTTCCATGGATGTCGTAAGAGGTTACTGTATGCTTTAGGCGACAGGCTAGCTACCTGTCACTATTATACTACCTCTTCCATCTGTTTTCAAACCCAAAATTATGCTAGAAACAGGTGCGAACCGTAAAACAGTCATAACATAGTGCTATCTATTTCACGTTTCGAGGGCTTGCTCCTTGATCTGCTTACCCCATTTGGGAACATGGGCGTGATTATATGTATATTTATGCCTATAAAAAAATTGAAAGTGTAGTCAAATACAAATGTTAAATTAATTTACGTTCATTCCTCCTTGAATAGATAGTATCGCCTAAGCACACACTAGATAAAATAGATAGATAAAATCATGACTTTATTGCGGTTCGTAGACACTTTTAGCATATTTTATGATTTAAAATTGTTAACCTGCCACCTTAAATATGCCTTAAACTATTTTCCTTGATCGCCTTTTTATGAGTTCCACAAGGAAAGTCGTAATTCTAAACCCATACATGTACCCATGTATACTACATGCATACTATATTCACGTACTACATACAAACATAACCCTTGTATTTTCCAATGGAGTAGGCAGGACCCACATACCGCCACGTAGTCAAAACCTTGACTATTTCACATTGCGCAGCTACTTCTAGTATACTTCCTACCATATTCATTATTCTAATATTAACAATAACTTACACATGTTACAAAAGAAATATTTAACGTAATTCCCACTCTGATGCGGTTTTAGAACCTGTTTTATACACAGAACCGGGGCAGACGCAGCATAAATAATACCGTAACAGACTTATGACAGTCTTCAAAATTAATAAGCCAAGTTTTTTGGTTCTTCTAGATCACATCGCTCCGCGAACGAGGGCGTCTCGTGTATGCGATTGTTAAAGGTATATTCATAATTGAGTTTCTACATTAGCTTTACAATCCCCGGAATCTAAGTTGGCAAGGTTTGAAGTAGAGGGGGTATGCGAGTGCTAAAGCATATCTAAACCTATTTTCCTTAGTCGCCTCTTACGACATCCACGGAAGAAATGGAGAGGTGTTATTTTATTATTTTAACCCCGATATCACACGGCAAATCTTTAAAGACGCCATAATAATCTTTAGTTATTAAACTTAACTATATAGGAGTTGATAAGAAGTGGCTGCCATTTTTGTCAAGTTTCTTGGCACCGTGAATGCAGCTTGGTGACGATTTGTTCCAGCATAGCTAACGACGCATGAGACACTGCGCAACGATTTATTGGGCTAACGTTATTCGTATACATTTTAGTGACTTGTGAGAGGTTTTTGAAATTTAAAACACAATGCTTGCTTGTTCAATCTGATTAAGAACTTTTGAAGTTAGTGATGTGTCGGGTTTAGAATAACACCTCTCTTTTTTTGAGAATATCGTAAGAATCGACTAAGGAAATAGGTTAATGTATGCTTTCCCTTAAATCTAACATTAAACTATAAACTGTGCCAAGTGCTTAAGAAACGTAATGTGCCGCTACTCTGCTGCATAAAGCATACCTAAACCAATCTCCATAGTCACTTCATCCGACATCTACGGAAGTAATGGATAGATCTTATTCTAAACACGCCACCACACGGGTCAGCACCTTATTTTCTCCAACGTTTGTTTTATACCGAATTTGTGTAGCGTCAACACAAATACTGCATAAAAGTCGTTTTAAGAGTGCATTTTGAATTAAACATAACCTTTGTAGACCTTAAACAGATAATAAACAGGAATAAAACGCCATTTCCCGACCCATTAAAAAAAGTGACATAAACAACTGTCAAACTGACATCTACATTCAATCCAACATCTCCATATAAGCACAAAAGTACCACAGACTAACATAAAACATAAATTATCCCATAAGCACGGCAGATTGCGTGGGCTCATAATATTATGGTTATCGTAAAACTGTCGGGCCTGTGGCAGCCATTGTTCCGAGGCCTAGATTGTCTGTGGTACGAGGAAATGGTTGGTGGGGTTACCATGATTAAAAATATTATTTCATAATGAAAAATTACAGTAACGGTAACGATCGATCGATCGTCTATCGATGGCATCGATCGATGGTAGAATGGAATAGTCGACATTGATCGATAGTTTCTTCCAGATCAATCGATCGATCGTCGATCGACGGCATGGACCGATAGTAGAATGAAAAAGTGGAATAGAATACAGCCGGGGCAATCAATCGATTGGTTAGTCGATCGATATCTGTCCATCAATTAAAGTTACCAGACCAATCGTTCAACTTCGATCAACGTTGACCGATGCCGTCGATCAACGTCGATCGATTGGTCTGGTAATGCCCTAACGCCCTGTGTGGCTTTGGAACTTAATGCACGAATGCACGATGTTGGTAAAATGTTACCACTTTACTTAGTCTTCCTTCACCAAATGGTTCGTCACCGAAACATGACTTACATGACTGTTATTAATTCGACATTATTAAAAAACTACTTGACTTTGGATTAGATAAACAACAAATTGGTTTAAATTATCAAAACTTTTAATACGAGAAAAACATTTCATAACCTCAAAATCTAAATACATTTTCGTACACAATCGGCCATGGTCACCCGAGCGAAAGAAAGCGTCTAAAAAGTTAAATGACGTTTGGAACCACAATGGATAGTTGCCGCCTTTTTGGGTGTACGTGAACTTGTCTGGAATTGGGTTCTTTTTTATTGATATGCCACTGTTAGTAAAGAAACGGCCAGTAACAATGAAATGGTGTGAATGTACGAGATACGCAGCATGAGTGTCCATGAAAATAAGTATGACATGAAAACTGAACATAGTTCGCCCGGTTGCAGTTTTCTTTACTTTAAAATTACCTTTTTTGTGTGGTGACAGGTTTGAATTAATCCCTCTTCATTTCTTCCGTGCATGTCGTAAGAGGCGACTAAAGAAAGTAAGTAAAGGTATATTTTAGGCGATCGGCTAACAATCTTTCACTGTTATATGTATGTAACCTACTTACCTGCCGACTTGAAACCTCAATTCCGAAAAATGTTGAGGTGCTAGTCTGGGATTCGAATTCTAGTTCTTACAGAGGCAAGAGACGCCACATATCACGTCTTTTTGTAATACATACAAATATGAATAAATGACATAGGTCCGGAAGATTCTCTAGTCATATTTTTATGACAATACAGTTTTTTTTGTAAATTACAAAATGGCGAGAATTGAAGACGTCTCGAATAACTGTGAGCTATTACAGGAAATTGTAAACCGATTACGAGTAACGTTTTATTTATGGGTCGTTTCCTGCGAAGCTTGAGTGGATCGAATATTGATTTGTATAACTGTAGACGTGCATTTTGCAGAACTATTGCTAAAATTGTATTCATAGTAAAATAATAGCGTGGTTTATGTTGGATGCTCTTGTGCTTTGTGGTAGAAGCTATCATTCGTATTAGTCAATAAGATGTCCAAAGTTATATTTGACTAGATTACAAGGAGGCTTTCACCTAAAAGCTAATAGTAGAGGATCCCGCCATACAACGACCTTCACCGAGTTGGTTAATGGATCAAACACATTTTTTTATGTACTTAATTTAATAAATCAAAGAATATATTGCATATGGGTTGCCTAGCAAATTTTAGTCTAGGATAAAAAAAAAACTATATTTCACCAGTTTGGTTAATGGATAAATTTTATACCAATCGAAAGTATGCAGCCCGTAGTAGGCATATGCAAAAGTTAGGTTGCTATTTTTTTCCTGTAGATTTAGCAGATCGGTGCAAATTACTAGTATCGATTTACCTGGTCATACCTGGCAAATCAAGGGTTGTGACTGGAAAAAAATAGGCAACCTTACTTTTTCATATACTATGGGCTGCACACTTTCGATTGGTATAAAATTTATCCATTAACCAAACTGGTGAAATATAGTTTTTTTTTTTATCCTGGACTGAAATTTGCTAGGCAACCCATATGCAATATATTTTTTGATATATTAAATTGCATAAAAAATGTGTTTGATCCATTAACCAGCTCGGTGAAGGTCGTTGTTTGGCGGGATCTTAGGCTATAAGTTTATTCCCGACCACTACACCTAAATATAAATTTCAATATCTGTATTTTTATATGGAGTAGGCAAAGTTCACGAAACGGTATGTACCTACATACATACATAGTCAAAACCATGAATATTTGACGTTTCATTGCCACTTCAAACATATTTTTGCATTTTAAGTCAAAAGGTACATTAAGTGACAGGTTGCTAGCCTGTCGCCCAAAGCATACCTAAACCTACTTCCTTATTTGCCTTTTACGACATCCACAGAAGAAATTGTGAGGTTTTACTTTAAACCACACAGCAAACAATACAACATTATACCTAGCTTTAATACCAGTAAATATAGATAAACCATCTTAAGGACATAAAATAAAAATACCTACCTATAAAGCTAATAAATATAAATAAATCATCAAACATACATAAAATCTTTACAGAATAGAGTCGTCAATCGTGCGCCCACGCACTGGAAGCTTTACCCTCGCAATACACGTGTTGGCTCTTCAGTTACATTATACGACTAGAGGCGGCATAAAATAACCATTATTACAAGCCACGGGCGTGTCAAGCCATCAATTTTTACCTAAATAGAGGTTTTAAATTCAAAATCAATAGAAACCTACCGGAAATCGCTCTCTAAATATTCTATTTTATAATAATAGCCCGCACGTTGTCTGTGAAGCTGGCAATAAAAAAATACTCCTGATGTGCTTTTTTTTTAATGATCAGTGTTGGAATAGTTCAGCATTCAATAATAAGTCCCCAAGTAACCAATACCCTATACGCAATATTACATACTACTTTTATCGATTACGTGCAAGCAAATGAGATTAATCTAGATCACAGTAATAATGTGCAGCACTCGCGCGTCGATAGTTATACCTGTCACTGTCTACCTAGAGAAGTGAGATAGTGACAGATAGTCTTTACCCGCGTGTGTCTTTTCGGGTTGCCGTGCTAATCCTACTGATCGCGGTGTGAAGCTAGGCCAATTTTGATCCACCCGAAACTTCCGAAAGAGATAAATGTAGAACGTGAAAGATGTACGATCAGAGTAGAAGCGCATGACATTTAATATAAGTGGGTATGAAAATAAAATGTTTTGACAGCAAACGTTCCTCTTGTGATTGGGTATCACGGGCGTAGCCAGGTTTTAGTTTCGGGGGGGGTTTGACGAAAAAAAAAATTGGCCAAGTGCGAGTCGGACACAAAAAAATCACGATTGTTGTATCGGAGCCTGGACTTTTCGGGGGGGGGGTTGAACCCCCAAACCCCCCCCCCTGGCTACGCCCATGGGTTCCACTGAGTTTCACACACCAACTTATGAAAATGTGCACGCGTCGTTCTCTTCCGAGGATTTATATAATTCGAATATAATAAACAAACAGAGGTGGGCAACCTTTTATTGTCGTTTAATAGTCACTTACCCACCATTAAGTTATTTATGCAGTAATGGAAATAAAATAATAACTGCATAATGGTTCGTTGCGACTCTGCACTTAACGTTCGTTTTATGCTCTTATAAAAGAGTTTATGGTTGCATTCGCTTTATTTCTTTTATTTGTGCAACCAACCGCCATGCTTGAAAGTTTTTACAAAATTTGAAGGGGACAAATCGTTTTTAATTTAATTACGGTCGGATGTTTTTTTCTTAACTACAAACATTTATGTTTGGTTGACCACGAGTACGAGTTGAGTAGGGACGATTGTCATGTTAGCATTTTTTCTAGGTTTTGAGTTGGTAGGTATTGTAGTGACCAGTAAAGTTGCTAGCCTAAAAAATAAAAAATAAATAAAAAAATCAAAATATTTTATCCTAAAGTGTTTTTTTTTTACTAAAAGTGTTCTTAGGAGTCCTATTTGCATAGATAAAGTTTTGAGTTTGTATTTTTGAATTACTTAAAAATATCAATCGTATACCTACTTCATACCAAGTAAATATTTTTCACGCTTTGTACCTATGCCTCCAATCCTTCTATGTAAATAGTTCTGGAGAGTTCGGCCTCACGCAGTTTCAAACTAAATTTTGGTTTGGTTCACAATCACACAAAAATACAAATTTGAATGTGCCATAAACATAATTTCTGCGACCCGCCACTCACAAATCCCGTGTGGTGCCGGGTTAGAATAGCACCTCCCCCTTTCTTCCCGTGGGTGTCGTAAGAGTCGACTCTGGGAAAGGGTTAGTGTATTGTGGGCGATGGGCTAGCAACCTGTCACCGCGATATCACGTTTAACCATCTGGTTACCCTGAATTTGCTAAACGTGGCACTGAATTTTTGAATTCATGTGCTCTGCCTACCCCTCTCGGGAATACAGGCGTGAGAATATGTATGTATGTATGCCACTCACAAAATTGTGCTTGCTTTTTCTTTAACGGGGATATTTTCATTTTTGCTTGACACAATGATTTCCTACAACACTACAATTTTAAACTAGCAGTTTACTTAACAATTTCACTTTCAGTTTAAAGCTATCATTACTTGACATCTCGCCCGTATGAGTTGCATTCCTAGGCGTTTAAAGGTATGCAAGTAATATGAGATTGTGGTTAACTACGCTGGTTGCATATAACGGGTTACTGATGGGCATTGCTCTACCAAGCAAGATCACAGCTAAAAGAAGAATACATAAGTTTATGATGACGATGACACTGAGTTACAGTGGCGTTTTTCTCTAACTCAACTAACCAAACTCTTTAAAAATACTAAGGTAATAAATAGGTTAAGGTATATTTTAGGCGATAAAGGACACGAAACAGGTAATAGTCATGGTTTTATCTATAGCGTTTCGTGTGCTCTGCCTATCCCATTGAGAAATACAGGCGTGATGCATGTATGCACATTGTATGTTCGCCTATTGCGTCTAAACTGTAACGTCACGTGAGCGCTTTAGTGATGGGAATTGACAGTCTGAGCGAAACCGATTCAAAGGTGACACCATTATTCATTTGCCTTTGCTCCCTTTTGGCACGCGGAGTACATACACTTGAGTCGTCTATTTCGATATAAGTCTGTATTGAATTCTCTGCAGTAGTTAAAACCGAGTCGCATGTTAATCATATTGTACGAACACAAGAATAATTCACGCAGTAGTATTAGAACGACCACCTGGTGTTTGAGGCCAAATAAAGCCAAACAGAGAAGCGGAAGCGGCCAAGGCTGCATGCGACCAAGATGTTTGGCTAACGGGCCGGTGGGGAGCCTTCTGATGATCTCTGTTGCCTTAGTACATCAACACGCCGTTTCGGCGAGAGACCTCCTGTCATTTTATGTCGCCTCTAGTTGGACTGTGACAGGAGGTTAGATAATTAAAATAATTAGAGTCTATCTTGCGTGTAACTTCTCGCGCCCTGTCGTGCTGCTGCTTTCAGCTACTATTCGCAAATAAAAGCGTAATTATAACATTTAATTTAAAAAATGACAATTATTTTCTCAATTTCAATAAAAATCTTTTTTTGTTTAAATTAGAATGATTTTTTTCATCTTTTTAACTGTCGGTATTTATTCTGCTCTTAAATTTGAATAGACAAAGCATTTTTTTATTGAAAATTAAGAAAAAAAGGTAAAACGTTTTAAATAATATGGCCCATTAACGTTTAAAAAGAAAATGATTTAGTGCTATGTTTCTCGCGGTGCATTCTAGTTAGGTACCTCTTAGAATACATATTTTTCCGACCCGCTGGAAGCTCAAAAATTCGTGTGTAAATGATCTACTACTAATTACCAAAAAAAAAATGATCTACTACGGTCTACTTACATAGGTAAATAATCTTCTTTATTTTTTTATTTATAAGCGTAGCGAGCTCGCAACTTCACTACAGTAACAACGTTCCTAATTCAGCTATTAATTGCTTTAATTGCTTTATCCTTTAACTGTTCATTTATCCGCCCACCTGTATAAAAAAGGAAAAGAAACAATCCAAGCAAAAGACTTTATAGAATTTTCATAAGAAAAACATCAACGCGCTCGTTGAGTTGTTGTTCGACATAAGTACTCATTTTTTGGGTTACGAAGGAACAAATCAAAAGTAGTAGTAGTAATACAAAGTAAAAGATGAATGAAGCGTGAGAAGAATCCCAAAATGGAAGCGAATTGCTTTCTGTTGTCTCTACCAACCGCAGGGAATAGGGCGTGATATTAACGTATGTTTGTAAGACTAAAATTCCGACTTTCTCTTTTAATAACCTTATTTTTTTTTTAATTGAACCGCTCTTTAATCCACGAGATATTTGACGTCTGCCCAGCATCCATCTCTCTAATCGGACCCCGACGAAGCGCGTCCAATCCATCGGCGATCGAGAGCAGAACGAACTGCGCCCGCGGCGGCGCGCCGCCATTTGTAATCCGGGGGCCACACGAGCCACAACTTGGTCTTATTTTAATACGTAAAAAAATGTTGTAATCATATATTTTCGGATTAACTTAGTTTAATGCCGGGTTAGAATAGCACCTCCCCCTTTCTTACCGTGGGTGTCGTAAGAGTCGATTCTGGGAAAGGGATAGTGTGTTGTGGGCGATGGGCAAGCAACCTGTCGCTGCAATATCACGTTTAACCATCTGGTTACCCTGAAATTGCTAAACATGGCACTGAATTTTTGAATTCATGTGCTCTGCCTACCCCTCTTGGGAATACAGGCGTGAGAATATGTATGTAAAGTACTTACAGTGATGTCGGGTTTAGAATAATACATCTCCATTTCTACCGTTGATGTCGTAAGAGGCGACTCAAGCGACTAAGGAAATAGGTTTAGGTATGCTTTCGGCGACAAACTGTCCTATCTACATATAATACCTGCCAACTTAAACCTGAAAAAAATAAGCCAGATGTTTATGAAACGTGATATAGTCGTGACTTTGTCTATGTCACTTTTCGTGTGCTTCGCCTACCCCATTTTGAAACACAGGCGTGATTGTATGTATGTATGCATGTATGTATCCAATTGGATCGTTTCCCCTATGGTTTCGCGAAATTGATTAGGCATAATTTGTATTAGTCTACTACTTTTTTGGCGCAGGTACTACGCTGTAAACATGATTTCAATTGGACTAATAATATGTTCTCCAGACCGTTTTCGGTCACAGCGACTGCTTCAACTCCTTAATTGGCGTTCGTGTGCTCTCGCGTGGCTAACGTTGCCGATCTTGTTGTTAAAGACCCGTGAGCACAACGGGGACGAGAGAACACCATTGCAATAATTGTAGCTGATCGCCGCTGGTGGTCGGGCTTTCAGCTCATCCCTCTTATCGTCGAGTTCAGCACGACGGCGGGATTCATACTCATCAGTGTGGCGGTCGGTGGCCTGCACCTCCCAGTTTAGTGGCTCAATGTCGCAGTTTTTCATGTGGCGCTTGAGCACATCCTTATACCTGAGGAGTTGCCCGCCTTGCTTTCGCTTGCCTTCCTCTAACTCAGAGTAAAAGATGCGCTTAGCCACCCGACCCTTCGCCATCCTCGAAACGTGACCGCTCCAGCGCAACTGTCGTCGCATGAGGTAGACTTCGATTCCACCCACGTTGGCTCTCCGTAGAACTTCGGTATTCCGCACTCGGTCGGACCAGCTGATGTTTAAGATCTTACGGAGGCATTTAAGATGGAATCGGTCTAATGTGCGAATGTGACGACGGTATACGGTCCACGTTTCAGAAGAATACAGGATGTTGGGTAAAACCACCGCCATGTATATGGAGATCTTTGTAGCCAGCTTCAAATCATGCGATCGGAAAACCTTGGTATCCAGCTTGCCGAATGCTGCAGCCGTAGCACCGATCCTGCTGTTGATTTCCACTTCAAGGTCACACGAAGATGTTACCGTGCTACCCAGATAGCGAAACTTGTCGACCTGTTTCAACAGATCCTCCCCAAGCCTGACTGTCAGTGTTTGCGGGCCGCGTGTATCTAGAGACATAATCTCTGTCTTACTTCGAGAACACTGTCAAACGCCTTCTCAAGGTCAATGAAACAGAGATACAAATTTTGACCCTGTTCTCTGCTTTTCTCTTGCAGCTGACGTAGTGAGAAAATGGCTTCACAGGTTCCCCGGTCAGGTCGGAAGCCGGACTAACAATGTCTATTGGCTGAATACACATTACGTATAAGCATATCTACTATTGTTTGGGCTAATAATGAATTCGTACATCTGTCATTCATTAGGTCAGGTTAGGTAGGTAAGTATAAAATCCGTGAAACACGGAATAGGGGTTCCGCGAAGCTGATCTCCGTCGTCCTTGCAGTTCCAAAAATGGGACAATTCCGTTATGAGTTTTGATATGCTGCCAATCGATTATTACGCCTATCTGCGCTTGTGCTTTTTGACATTAGTCTTTATGAAGATTATACTTTTTAATATTATGCGTAGTAAGGATTAGGCACGTTTCTATTTAGGCGAAAAGCAATTATACGTAGCAATATTAGTATACGTTACATTGACAAAACCATGACAAGGCATTTCACGTTTTCATAACGATTTTTGCATAATATTTAGTTAGTTACTCCACAGTGTCGCAAGCAATATAGAAAAATGCCTAAACAAATAAAATCTAAGCCAACATTATAATTTACTAGCTTTTGCCCGCGGCTCCGCTCGCGTTAAATTCGGGGTATCACGGAAGAGATAGAACACAAACCAATTTATAGCTTTGTACATTGAAAACTTCCACCCCTCACTTTAGGGAAATGGTGGGTTTTGAAGAGACAAAAAGTAGCCTATGTCACTCTCCATGTCCTAAACTATCTCTACCTAAAAAATCACGTCAATCCATCGCTCCGTTTAGCCGTGAAAGACGGACAAACAAACAAACAAACAAACAAACAAACAAACACACTTTCACATTTATATATTGGTACGGATGTTATTGCGGCTCCATAATAAAATGCCGTATCATAAACTAGGCCCAATGACCCCGTTTTGCTTGTCGTTTAAATACAACGACATTGCGCAACGAGCATTAGCATATGTTATGTTTATGTTTCCGGCGGTACGGGAGAGGGACAATGCGTATGCGCTACTGACTTGACATAACACAGTACACAAATATTTGACATGTATTTCCATTTAATTTATTAAAATTTCATGCATGATAAAGCAATTTGTGAACCTATTCCCAGTAATGTTTATAACTACTCGGGACTTATGCTTTAATATGATTTTAGTTACCTCGACGTTTCGGCCGCTTTAAAGTGCGCGTCAGAACTCCCACTACTTAAAAACTTGCCAAGTTAGATGCCGGGAACTGTACTTACTATCAGGTTACCCACTTACTCATATTGGTTTAAAAAAAATGATTTTAGTCAAAATATTATATGCGATAATAAATTCATCTTAATTGAATGTCATAATTTCAAACGACAACCGATCCATTCCATCATGCCAGCATCAAATTCTTAAACCGCGACCATAAAACACCCCGACAAAAAAGCAACACGTCAACGATAAAATACCCATTCCGATACCTCGAAGACAA
Source organism: Adoxophyes honmai (assembly GCA_005406045.1). Taxonomy (NCBI): domain Eukaryota; kingdom Metazoa; phylum Arthropoda; class Insecta; order Lepidoptera; family Tortricidae; genus Adoxophyes; species Adoxophyes honmai. The sequence goes on from BHDV01071273.1 coordinate 101,518, forward strand.
TGTGTCGACGTTAAAAAACCTCATTAAAATGCTCGGGCGAGGCACGCGGAAGGCTTGCTCTATAAAATACCTCGCGGCAAGAAAATAATGGGCTCTGTGACAGTTTTTTGTCGATGATATTTAAAGTGAGCTCGGAATGATAAGAAGTGAAGAATTACGGTACATGTTTGTTTAAAGGTTGGCAGTTATAATTGTTAAGTCTTCAATGGCGTCGAATCTGTTTTTTGTAGAGCAAAAAAGTCGAACTTGTCAATTGTCGATGGATCAAGTTTTTATACCATCGTAAAGTATTATTAGGGAAAAAATACGTGCCTTTAAAAATGTGTCAAACAAAGATTTCACTTATTTCGTTGCTATGCGTGTTCTATTACAAATCGACCGAAAATGAAATTATTTTAGGATACAGAAAACTAGAACGCATGAAAACAAAAGGCGGACATATCGAATCAACTTATACAAATCGGGAAGAACGACAAAGTACAACTTTTAAGAACTGACATACTTACTATATAACAAAATCTCTGTATTAATTTATTTACTGACTGACTAGCTTACGTTTAGTTACAAATCCATCATACAAACTATCGATGTCGCAGCAAAAATTCTACGAGGCTGAATCAGCAAACTAAAACTTTTCTGTAACTAGCAAAAACCTAAATTCCTCTACCTTTTTTTCTTTTTTAAACGCACAATAGACACCAAATTCACTTTATCGTCTTCTATTGTGTGACTAATCGTTCTATAGATACCAATTTGTACTTATAGCGATATCGGAAACCGGTTTTTTTTGAAGACCTAAAAAATGTAGAGGTGCGTATTTTTATCTGTCATAATTTTATTTGATAGTGTTCAGAATCTTATATCTTAAATTTTGACATATAACCGCAAAATTAATCTTAAACATGTATGTTTTCACGGAAAACGAAATAGAAAATAACCGGAAAGAAATTTAGTTAAATATTTTAAATTAGGTCTTCATTATATTATTATTATTGTGAAATTAACTCGTTCATATTGTTCATTAATTCATTATATTATTATGACAGCAACAGAAACATATAATCGTAAACGCCATAATAGATTATGCGCAATTTTTTTTTTTTAGTACGACAAAGTTAGTTAGTTTTACCAACTGTGATATTATTCTCTAACATAACTAAATTCATCGAGGACCTAAACGTCGAGGTGTCAAAATCAGCTGTCAAATTGTATGGAAAATTTTCCAGCTCGACTTTGAGGTCGTTGTCGAATTTAGCTAGTTACGTTAGAGAACAACACCAATGAGTAATGACCGTCTTGATGTCTTCTTCATTATCTACTTGAGTAATTACGACATCAAACTCGTCTCCTAGTTACGAGTGTATTGCACGCTCAATGTCGAGTCCCAAGTACCCAGTACCAGGTATTTCCATGTTCCAATCAGACCCTTTCTTGTCAATTAAGTGCACAGGATGTCCGTGACAGGAACAGGTACAAATACTCGGTATGCTGTGCCAATTAACTGGGAGATTAGTCGGCGATAAACCTAACTCCGTTCTGTCTGAAAGGTGACTTTTATGCAACCTGAAACGATACTGATCATACTTTCTGCCTTGGCAATTAGCAATCGAAAGAGAGATGTAAATTATCTGTATGTGTATTTATTTGTTTGCTGTCAAACAAAGTCTCAAAAAGATCGGATCAAAAGCTCTTGAGATAATGAGGTTTGAAACAACATCACGCCTGTATTCCCAAATGGGGTAGGCAGAGCACACGAAACGCTACATAGACAAAATCATGGCTATATTTCACGTTTCGTGGATCAAGATCGTTTTGTAAATTACTTGTATCTGACATACAAACTAGAAAATACGATATGATTCTAAACTAATCTATATATAAATGTTCTTTAATGCAAATGTAAATGATTCGCCCACTTACGTTCTGGTTTATGGCTGTTTCCTCAAACAATAACCGTCAATCACTTAGCGAGGGCTTATCGGAACGGAACTGTTACGACACGGCGTCAGAACAATATGGTGCCGGTACAGTCGTCCCCATACGGGCGGAGTTATACGAGTAGGTATTTTTATATTTTACTAGCTGGCCGAACTTCGTTCCACTTCGGATTTTTTTTTTCGCCTGATTCCCAAATTTTTTTACCGTTAAAACCTTCCCTGGACTTCCACAAATATTTCAAAACTAAAATTAAGAAAAGTAGCTACTGCGTTGAGCGTCAGAAAGCAAATGTAAAAAAAATGTGTAAATATACAGATTTATCAATCATTCATTCCATCTATGGTGTCAAGTTCAGAGTAACACCTCTCCATTTCTTCCATAGAATACTTTATGCGACGGACTGGCAATTTGTGAGCATACATTGACTGCTGGCTGTACATCAGTAACGTACTTGTACCATCGGAAGGGCAGGGCGGACCCAGTGGACCGAAATAATTCCTTATTGTCAAGAATTATTGCTTAGCGCGGCGGAGACGCTCACAGGAGAAGCGTTAAGCGGTAGCGGGGCTTTCTTTATGCGTGCGCATGGCCACTGGCTTCATATCCCATTGCGGAATGCAACAACCAATCATTGGGCGGCTAGTCACTGAATTACTAATCACATTCCGCATGTATGTACCATCGAACCAATTGATTCCTGACCCACCATAGAACCTAATCACAGTGAACGTCATAGTGACATTGCATTGCTTGATAAAGGAAATGTTTATGACGTTTATTGTGACAACGTTCTGCGATGGGTCAGGAATCAGTTGGTTCGATAGTACGTTCAGCAGATGTGTCGCGACTCATAGTCAAAACCATGAAAACTTTATGTCTAATAGCCTCTCTTAGCATCATTTTAGATTTAAATATAGATGAAAGAGGAATAATGGTGACGGGTTGCTAGAGCCTGTCGCCTAAACCATTCCTAAACCTATTTCCTTGGTCGCCTCCTACTGCATCCATTGAAGAAAAGCAGAGATCTTATTATACCGACACCACAGAGAAAAACAAAGGCGGGGAGTCTAGTCCCATGAAACAATAAATCGCTGTCGCTTATGCAATGTATACTAATTCTTAAGCATGTGATTGACATCATTGGCAAAGTTAAAGCTATCGATATGAAGATCAGTTTCGGATAGATCGCGCTGCGCAGGCGACTCTAACATGCGTGTACGAGTCTCTTTACCAACAGATTAGTAGTGTTTAACAAAAAATAGCAAACATCGTGTTATGTACAATGTGTGTGTGTTTTTTTTTAAAGAGAAGTGCGAAGGTTAGATTCAATCATGGTTACCTGTAGATACGAGTTTAATTTGTTCTAGGATTATTTTGACGCTTGAGCCATGATTTTGTGTTCCTATTCGCAATCCTGCTCAACTTTCAAAGACAGCTGTGGGGAATATTGTGCAAATAAGAAGAAACAATAATGGCGCAAGTTTTGAATAATCCACCTTTTAGAACTCTATTTGTAACGCACTTAAATAACATATTAACGTGTGGTGCCGACTCTGGAAAAGGGTTAATGTATTGTGGGCGATGGGCTAGCAACCAGTCACTGCAATATCACGTTTAACCATCTGGTTACCCTGAAATTGCAAAACATGGCACTGGATTTTTGAATTCATGTGCTCTGCCTACCCCTCATGGGAATTTGGGAATACAGGCGCGAGAATATGTATCTAAGTATGTATATCAAATAACATTGAAAGAATGTGATCGTAGATTACTAAACTAAATATTACTTAGTTATTAGGTCCTTACCTATGAAATTAGCGTTTTGTGCAAATTTTATTTAGCAACCAAAAAAGCTGGTTTTAAAATTTATGCCCGTGTTTAGAGTCACTAATTAACTGAATATGAGAATAAATTTTGTTGGAAAAATGTATCGACGTTTACAACCAAATCAATACGGAATTCTAGAAATGGTTTTTAAAAGATGAAGATAAAAATGTTTATTTTTTCAAACATGACAATAAAATACAGTCGATCCATAAATATACTTTTAATCCTCTTCGTCTTCGTACTTTTTTTGGTACTTGAATAAATAAATTAACGCTGTAGTTTTATTTTAAGTCATTCAAAATTCATACAATGAAGTCGAAATACAATGTGTGTTTTTGAACAACTGTTGTTTCTGTTATAATGATGAAGTTCGACAGTTAGAAGCACGAAAGAAAAAGGCCTAAGTTCATCAAATTAATGTAGACTTACCTATGTAGTTCTCATTTTGCCCAACAATTTTAACACTTGGTAACAATTTTAACACGCTTTGCTGCACATTCTGAAACCACAATTCACACCAAAACCAACTCAACACGAAAAAGTAGGTTACGGTTTGACTGCAACGTCGATAAAACGAATGCAAGGACAGGTCGTTACCACTAGTGTCAAATTATTACCCCTATTAAAAAGAAAACATCAAAATTATAACATAAAAAACCAGTTCTCTGGTGTCGCATTGGAAAGTCCATCTTTTTATTACAGATCCATTAATATCGTAAATTCTAATTTTACGTCCGGTACGCGTATGCTAATATGTTTATTTAGCATAAATATTTTGTAAATATTTCTAGCATGCATCTGATGAGGTCTCCAGTTAATAAATTGGACGGTAGTAGATCGAATGATCGGATTTAATCGATATAATTTATTGGAATAGAAATCGGCGGCGATGTATCGATATGAACCATTTGTGTGCTAATCTGTATCGATTCGTGTAAAAGTAACTGTTAAAAATTACTTTATAGTATCTGATATTGATGGTTTGATCTTGTATGAGACTGATTTAGCGGTACCTACCTTGAAAGACGAAACAAAACCTGTGGGATATTTTTAATACCGTCCTAATCTACATTTCCGTAAAATTAAGCCAGAAGTTTTTTTCTATGGCACGTTTTGAGCCCTCCGCTTACTTATTTTTTGTGTGATTACTTATTTCATCAGTACCTACAAATTCGAACACACTTTATTTACATTTTGTTCTTGTTAGGTACGTTCAGCCTACCTAGGCTGACTTCTATCACACACGCTTCAAAATTTTACACTATTTTTGGTGTTTTTGGGTTAGCAGGCTTTTTGGAGTTAGTTTTTTAAAACTTACCTATCACTATAAAACTTTACAATCAATACACGATTCTCAAAGCCCCGGACCAACAAAAGGTCGAAATAAAAAACCTGTAATGTAAACGTATGAGGCAATAATTATGAACCAAATGAATTAACGTTTGCGGGAGCCGCGGTTTTTTCTCTTTATGAACTGTAAATAATTGGAACTAATGATTAACGCACGATTGATTTCTCGCTGTGGTCTCGGGATTAGAGTAACACCTCTCCATTTCGTCCGTGGATGTCGTAAGAGGCGACTAAGGATAGGTTGAGGTTCATTTTAGGCGACAGGTTAGCAATCTGTCGCTATTATACCTGCCAATTTAAGACCTAAAAATATGTTAGAAGTGGCCACGAAACATGAAATAATCATAGTTTTTTTATCTATAAACTGTTTCATGTGCTCTTACCCTATTTGGGAATACAGACGTGGTGTTTATGTAGTACGTGTATAGTTTATCCTCCTAAGGCCCATGGTCCTACCTATAGGACTAATGTCAAAATAAGTTTGAATTTTACATGAATGACACTAAGTCTCAAATTCAAACGATCAAAATTTGGTGCTGGGCCTTAGAAGGTTTTATGTACGCCTCTTTTTACTTCTAGTTAAATGAAAAACTTAGGTAACGTTAACAGATCCAGTTTTTCCTTCACTTGCCGGAATGCCTCTATAACCCGGTCATTACGTAGGAATTAACGGCAAAGAAATGCAAATGAACCGAGAAAGCTGAATTTTTGATATGACGTAGAGA
>BHDV01071273.1:115410-125934 GCA_005406045.1 Adoxophyes honmai
AAAAAAAAAAAAAAAAAAAAAAAAAAAAAAAAATACAGCCGAATTGAATACCTCCTTTTTTGAAGTCGGTTAAAAAACCATGACTGCTCCCCTTTTAACATATTTTTTAAGTTTGAAGATAGATAAGAGGTACTTGTGACAGGTTGCTAGCCAGCCACCTAAAATACAACTTGCCTATTTCCTTAGTCGCCTCTTACGACACCCACGGAAGAAATGAAGAGCAGTTGCCAAAAAAAACATATTTTTTGTACTATTAAGTACACCTAAATACTCAAGCGTGGGCGAGGATATTGTTATTGGTCAGGCTCTTGAGACGAAGTTAATCTTATGAGAGGAATTCGAAAAACAACTGGTCAAGTGCGAGTCGGACACACGCGCGAAGAGTTCCGTACCATTGACTAGGTTAAACGCCCACCTATTACCCTATATTGATATCTAGCAAAACTAACCAAAAAATGTGACATAGCCATGGTTTTGGATTGCTCTGTCTATCCCATTTGGGAATACAGGCATGAATGAGGCAACAGAAATACATAATTTGATAAAATGTCAACTGTTTAGCTATCGCGGCTCTTGGGACACAGCCTAATGACAGCCAGACGGACAGACAGCGTAGTAGCAAGCTTCCGTTTTTACCCTTCGGGTACGTAACCCTAAAAATGACCAAAAGCCAACTCTTGCGCAACACCGACCTCGTAATTCAAGATCGTTAACTAAACTAATTCCGCGAACCGAGACATTATTTAGATGGCTAAGATAAGGATCCGTTTAGTAAACATGTTTAAATTCAGAAGCCGATGTGCCGCCATCTTAATTTGTAAAAATGGCGGTTGGTTGATGATTTGTTTGGGCGATCAATCAGTTTTAATTAATTGTGTTTTCTGAGGCGTTGCTGTGGCATTGACGGTGGTCTTAATGTTTTATGCTTCTTAACCTTTTCTTGGCCTTTGAACACCTAGGCTGAGTTCACGTTTCGTACGGGTCTTCCGGACAACTGTGAACCGAGCCCTAAGTAGGTACATACCAAGAAACTCTCTCTTTCCTATCTGGAGGGGCGGGAACGTACCTCTAAGCAGGAACAGGAATACGCTCAGCTCACTCCAGGTGGTTGCGTTGAGTTTACTTCTGTCTTGAAGATTTATAAAGTTTTGCGAGGTTTTTACACTGTGTGCACACCAACTTCACTTTTGAGTTTTTAAATATAAATTATTTGCGTTTTTTATTATAGTTATTAAATCTTGGACCGTCGTTTTGCGTAGTATGTACCTAGTATATTTTTCTCTTGTTAAGAGATTCTTCAATAGTTTTTTTTTTCTTTTTCTTTTTTTTGAGAGGTGTCGGGAATAGAAAAATAAGATAGTGTTGCGAATAAATAAAATGTAGACGTGCGTTTTAATGAGTAAATGTATGTTAGCATGAGAAGAAAAATAATAATTAAATAAATTATAAATATCTAAAATCGACGCAGCCACTATCAACGAGCAAAATTTTTATGTAATTTAAAACCATTAGCAAAGAACTGTATTAATTTTACAATCAATTAAACTTAATTAGTTGTGGAACCATCCTAAAAATGTAATTTGAAATCTTTCTCAATTAAGCTAACTGAAAAAGGAATCTTGTCTTGATTTGAGCACGTGCAGAGAATGTATGAAATGAGAGTGTGTTAGCTTTACAATGAAAGTGGCAACAGGCAAGTTGGTCGAGGGCGCCCTCGAAGAACGTAAATCAACCAGGCGATGTTCTGATAAAAGGCCAAATGTAACGTATCCAAAACAGTTAGAGGAATGAATGTGAATGAACTATGAAGCGAAAGAAGTACGCCAGAGTAGCTTGGACAAATAACAGTGCATAACAAACATTTTGACTGTCAAAAAAATATTTTCACTGTTACAGATTAAACTTCCTATTTTTTCCGATCCATTTCGATTGCAATCACCGTCTCTGTTAGTAAAATAATCTTTTAACGGACTAGGCTCCAATTAATACAGCGGCGTGTTATCGTCTGTCATCTCACGCGCATATCGCTAACTGGATGGAACCGGTTTGGGTTTTTGTCCCGCGGATGGTTGTAGGTTAGGTTTGATGAGTTAAGAGCACTGGTGAGTGATGTGAAAGTCAGCAGTTTTACGATTCAACCGTTGAACTAATTTCGACCAAACTTGGGATTAAGATAGGTGGAAAAAAAGGAAAAGATACTTTTAATAGCGGAAAAAATGCACAGTTTTGGCTTTATTAAAGTCTACTTTATATTTTTAATTCTCGGTAGCCCACTTACTTTACAAATAAAACGGGGTTAACTGACTTATTTACTTTTATAAAATATTTTTATCTGAGCTGGATAGCTCAGCTACTCAGACGGAGTTGAGGGCAACAGCTAGTAACTTAATTCCAATAAATTCATAATACCTATGGCTAAAATTTTAATCATCAACAGTCAATGAAAACCTTAAGCTTGAATTAAAAATCCTTCTAAAAAACTTGAATTACTCGATGTACTTTAAAAAAAACGCCGGCTGGCTGTGTTATGGAATTTCTTAAGCCATCGATCAATCTCCGCCGCTACACAAATAGATGTTTTGAATAAATTAAACTTTCAAACTCGAAGTTATTTGGACTTGTTTGTTGAGTATACGGCTTGGTTGTCACTTGATGTAAATGTTGGGTTGCATTTATGATATTATTGTGAATGGTATGGCGGGAGAAAATGATTTTGGAACACAATTATATCTCTGACTTTAGTCGAAAATGGGAACTGTAATATTATTCTGTTAATTTATCTTTTAAAAGTTGAAGTTTTACACAAGACAAAGGTTCCTCACCAAACGGTTAGCCTATCATCACCAAGCAACGAAATGAATCCCGAGCTACGCAAAAAATAACCGACTTTCGTGAGAGGAACACAATAAACAATTACTCGAGTAATTAAATTACCATACTTTAAAAGGTTAACGGTCTCCAAAACGCCTCTTGAGCTCAGATAATGCCACATGATTGATCGCCACAGCTAATAATAAAATAACTGGGCTAGTTACTGGCCATCTAATATATTGACAGTCTAGATTAAAAAGAAAAAACTGGTCTGGCCGTTTACGCGTTCGATAATTAATTTTTATAATCCTGCTGAGTTACCAGTAAGTCGATCGAATTTTGAGGCTGTACTTTTTTTACTGTTTACACTGCAGATGCTAGAGTCATTTCCATGTCTCCGCTGAAAATTAAAACCTATGAGAAATTTGTAAGAAATAGGGAAACCTTATCATGTAACTTGACAAGAGTACCTATTAGATATTATTAACAAAAACAACAAGATATTTCGATTTCTCTACTAATCACTTTCAAGCCAAATGTAAACGTTCTTTTTAAAGCTAAAATTTTGATGTTTTACGGGATTTATTTTGGAAGTAGGTAGTAGTTCTTCTGCGTCACTAGTTAAGAAATTTTCAAACATTTTTCTTACATTCCCAACAAAATCGTTCCACCATGATTAGAAACTTGACAAGTAGTTAAATAAAAGACCCTTAAAAAAGGGGTTTCTTTGAATAAATCACACCCAACCTCGATTAATTATCCTAAAAAACTAATCAGAAAAAGGTGCTTCTCAAAACTGCTCTGTTTTTTCTGCGCCGTACCTATCCATTTTAGAAGAGTACGATAATATCTCACTTTACCATAAACAGAACCATTTAAAGCAGATAAGACGAATGGAACTTAATCCGAAGTCGAAGAGTCCTTTTTGCAATAACAAGCGACAATTAACAGGCAAGAATGTAGAGTCAGTAAATACATTAAGAGAACGTTTTGTTTGTAATAAATTTCAAGCCGTGAAATAGTTAAAATTAAACGATAAAATGGAATGTACTTACGGTTTTTTAGAAGGACCTTTGCTTTACAGAAATTCAATTTCAAGACTTTTAATTTAATTATTGTTCACATATCTTCGAAGACAGAGTTTGGTTGTTAATAATAGGTCTTAGGTAAGTCTAGCTGTGACTGCTGCGTATTCTTCATTTGTAAACTCGGTTACTGCATATTTGAACTAAATAATAATATATGTGAGCTACTTTTCACGTTCACTGTACTATCAAGTTCTGGTTTCAGCGAAGATCGTGTGAGTTTTTCTATCGTGGTAACTCTCATGGATTATTTATTATTACTCATCAAGCCCCAATACATCAAGCGCCTTAAGCTTACGCATTAGAACTTAAAATCGATTGCTGCCACTTAATAATGCTAGGTGTACCTGTATCATGTGAACTAAATTCGAAATGAGCCGATATGCATTCCACGTTTGAAATGATTTTATTCTTTATAATGTTTACCATGTTGATTGCCAGTACACTTTATAGGTTTTTTAACGATAACTATCGTTTTTTTACGGTTAATTGTTTGTTGGTTAAGGAAGCGAGTATATTGTTAACGGTTTTTCTGTAACCGATCGTTATTATCTAGGCTTTGGTAATATAATTTGTAACAGCAATTACGTGGTACTTTACTTTATATTGCTTACATGCGGCTGTTTACACGTTTTTCTTTCGTTCTATAATTGGCGTTAAAACAATACTTTTAGAAAAAGCTATCTTAAGGTTGGCGAGTTTTTTACTTGAAAACGTAACATGGAATTTTTACTTAGACTGATTAGAATATTGTTCCCCTTTTGTTCATTGGTAGCTTTGAAAAGTACTCATGCAAAAATTAAAGCACTACAGAAATTATGCTTGTCTTTTTGCTTGTTCAACTTAAGAATCTGAACCAACCTACACAAGTTGATGTCAATTAACGAGCCATATTTCTTGAATACTTACTACAAACAAGGCAAAACCTTTTAACACGAGCCCTTTAACTTAATTAAGCAGTTTAAATTAGCGATTTCCTACCAATTAAAGAGACCGTCGTGATTTAAGCGCATCTTTAATTTGAATAGAACCAGCGTCGAAAATAACCGATTAACAAAAAACCGTCTAATTTGAAACCCTAATTCGCGACGCATAAGAGTCGGTGTTTATTTTCGTTGATGTAAAGGAAATCGGTATTTAAATCTTTATGACTTATTTTGTCACTTCTAATTGGTATTTTATGGCATCAGTTTTGTTACCTGCCAGCAATTTGTAGAAATCGTAAGTGTTTACCTCTACAAGCTACAGCGTTAAAGTAAACTATTTAATTATTTAACGTTATTATGATTAGAAAGCATGTTGCTGTTAACGTTATTATGTCGTTAATTAAATTTCGAGTGTAAATGTAAGGGCAATTGGCTACTTTAAGAGTAAAATACGGTTTCGTTTTAAACTGCCTTTATTTCATTTTAATCGAGGTTCTTCGATAAAAATTGTTATATTTTTATTTCGATATAAATTGTACGAGTGAGCAAGTTAACACTTTATTGCACAAAAAAGTTATAAGGTGATCTCTTACAGCAAACTATTGAGAGACTGAGAGAAACTTAATTTTTCAAACCTACCAAAGGAAAAGCTGCAGTAGACATGACGAAGTAAAATAAAAATATACTTCTAAAAAATTAATTAATTAATTTGTCTTCTAGACATCGCTAAAGAAATTACTGACAAAAATTAAAAACTTAACCAACTCGTTCGGTTATCTCTAGTGCCCGACAATACCCGACATTAAAATAATCTCACACCAGCTTGAAACTGCAGCAAAGTCAAATCAAAAGACACCTCATATCCAAAGCCTTCATCTCGCATGTAAATTTCTGCCATCATCACCTGCTTCGCGTTACCATACGCAATCATGTCCCGTTACCGCAATCACAATGTGCTCAAACACTCCGCATTCACATCACGAAAAGCGGTGAGCTTTTGCTGCAGAGGTTGAAGTATGTGATTGCAGGAATTTATGTTCGTAAAATCTTGGTAAACATCACGCCTGACTTCCAAATAAAGTAAACACGACGTTACATAGACGAAACTTTTTACTTTTTGCAGCTTTTAACGTTTTGCAGCATTTTTAAAAAAAATAAGTTTAGTTAAAAATATACAGGTGCTATGGGAATATACCTGTAGGTGTATACTCGTATTCCCATCGCATTTTAGAACATTGACGAAAAAAAAGGGAGGTGTAATTTCAAACCCTCCTTCATGTTTATTATGGATTTTTTTTAATACTTGAATAAAAAAATGTTTTTAATGTTCTCAGTAGCTTTTTACCGATTTCATGGTCAGTCTATAATTTTTATAGGTTAATCTCGCAAAAAAAACTATCTACCATAATTTAAGCATAGGTGACCGTTCTTTTCAAATTCAGGATGGACCTTTGTGTTATTCTCTAACATTTTGTATCTGTATTCCTATTCCACAGTTTGTGCACGTCGTGCGCAACTCCGCGTCCCTAGCATTAGTGATGTGGAAATACCGATAAAGCGTCGATTTATTGGTATTGTTTGAGATCATATTTCAGACGCTTGACAATGTGCTCGTTATCCACAATTCCCCTGGAAATATATTTGAATAAATCATAAGCAACACCTTAAACAGGGTTTAGAGAGGATCTAGATTTAAGTGAAGAGATAATAATACTGTCTCATAGCAATATTTATTGTAGCCATTTGTGGACAGGTTCTAACAGATCAAGGCTCACTTGATTTCTTGTACGCCGTGATGATGATGAGACAATCTCGGAATTTAATTCTTGACCCGACATGGAATCTTTTCTCGTGAAAAGTCATTGTGATGTCGCATTACTAGACAAGGAAAATTGTTAATCTTTCTATTCTATGAAATACGTAGTGATTTAAAAAACACCGGTGAATGTATACGATCTTTGCATAGATATTGGTTATCACGTAAACTTATGTCTCTGTATTCATGCATATTTGAATGTGAAATCTCAAATCCTGAAGAATTTATCAAATATTTTAATAATAAATAACGATTTATTTATTTTTGAAAGTACATTATTATTAGTCAAATCTAGTGAAATAAAATACTGTATACATCATAGGTACCACAAACTACAAAGTACTATCGAACCAACTGATTCCTGACCCACCGCAGAACGTTGTCACAATAAACGTCATGAAGATTTCCTTTGTCAAGCAATGCAATGTCACTATGACGTTCAATGTGAATAGGTTCTATTGTGGGTCAGGAATCAATTGGTTCGATGGTACCTAGGTACCTTAATTAAATTTTATAATCCTAATCTAGCCTAACCTATTTAAAAGTGTAACCTAGACAGTAGGCCATTTTACTTTGTCACTTAATTAGTCAAAGTCATTTTAGAGGCAGAATATAGGAATGAGAACATTATTAAAGACCAACTTAATATTAAATGGTAACTGGAAACCACAGGTTTTCACTCTCATGATTATTGTGATGTGTTGAGAAAATATGTCTGTTTAACATACAATGAAATTGTCTTGCGCCGGGCTTTGATTTCATTTTAAATGCTAAGTAGATTATAATTATCTTGTCCCGTTTCTATTCAACATTGAACAAACAGATGCAGTTGCAATAATTTTCGAAGGCGCGACAACCGTAGAGTTTTAATTTAATTATTAAGCATTGTGTATCATCAATGATACATTATAAGGCGCACCTACTTAAAGTAATCTTGTTTTTTTTTTCTTCAGAACCTTGACAACTGAATGGGGAATTTAACCAATCAAAAATAAGTCACACAAACTGGCTTTTTGAATGAAAAAAAAAACAAACGCAAGTAAAAAGTAAATTCCAATACTAAATGTTACCCTCGTTTTTTAAATGTACGCGTAACGCGTAAGATAAAGGCCTTCAAAAAGGCAATATTCAATACAATTTTCTCTTAGAGTACAAATTAACTAGAAAATAAAACTTCAAAGATAAAATGCGCATAATACAATGTAACAAACTGCTACTTAAGAAGTCCAGAGAACTTACAAGGATGGCTGTAATTTTATGTAATGGACCCCGCAAAATATAAATAAGCGAGGACGTGCCTCCTAACAATTACCGCTTTTTTCTCGCCTGCTCAAACGGCGTTTTAAAAACCTTGTGGCTTCGCGGCACGCCTTCACCTCGCGAACTTAAAATGGCCGACGTTTCGCGCCTTTTTTCCACTGCTCCTTTGCCTTGGTGTTGATTATGTGGATGAACAAAAACGTGAAATTTATGAAATGTCACCTTTAATGAAGCCGCGTTTGTTAGTAGAGGTCTATAAATAACAAGGGTAATTTAATTTATGCTGCCGTAAGTATTTTTATGCGTAGGTAGCGAGAGATCTACTACTACCGAGTAGTTTTGTTTAGCTTTTGATAGCTGGTAGAGTACTTAGTTACCCAAATTTCTAGGTTGCACGTTGCCTACATTCATCAGTACTCAAGATGCGGCTCCCAGCTGCACTTTATACGGGTGGACGAATAAATAATTTCGGGTATAGTATTTAAAAGTCACAAATTAACTTCCAAGTTATTACTAACGTACTAAAGTAATAAAATTAAGAAAAACCTTGATAATGTTCATGATATTAAAAAAAATGTTTACATTTTGCCGAACTTTCACCCATGCATCAGGAAGATACGAATTATAAAATAAAAGTAAGTAAGGTAATATTTTATCATAAAAACTTTCCGAAACTTTATTTTTACAATCGGCAGCCTCATCCTCGATTACTATGTCATACAAATTGTATTAAGGTTATTAAAACTTCAATCTCCATACTTGTTATTATGTGCAATGTAATTAATGCATGCCTCCGCGGACATGTTAAATTGTAAGACTGTTTTATGGAATTTTTAATTAAAATGGTGGCTGCCTCGGGCCCGTCGACGTTCATGATTATAAATAAAATGATGAATGTGAAAATGTACGCCAAATTAGCATTTTAGTCAGTGGACCTAAAGAAATAAGTTGTTAAATAATTATGAATGCTACCTTTTTTTTCGTATGACGAGTCTTTATTTAATACATCGATATTAGCATTGGCACTACCAAGCAATTTACAAAACAATCCGGCACCAAAATGAAACAAACGGACAGATAAGATATTTATCTAGAAATGTACAATTGGTGCTTGGCAAAAGTAGTACGGGTAAGCCTAGTAATATGTTTTTAGGTCAATTCAGTATCCGAAGAGCGAGAGGGGTTGGCTATCGGTAGACCAGTCGCTCATCTCCACGCGTTGCCCGTGATGAGCCAAATTACCTCCACTAGTTTTGCTGAACGATCTTAAACCACCGCGTAACGTATGAACATGTCAGTCAAATTCTGTTCACATTTATCAGCAGTTTGAAACGTTTTCAAAACCTTTTCGTTTTTTCGTTCCGAATAACCGATGCAGCTATCGATTCGCTACATAAATGTAAATGTAGGGACACCTAGCGCCATCTATCATCGAGTAGTAGAACTTCTACTCTCAAAATAGTATCCTACATCCCGCTATCGAAGTTTCGATGATCGGTTACATAAATACAACCTCCAACTTTCTCTCTGTAGTCTTTGGTCCCCAGGCATAACATCTGCCTGGAGAGAGATCTCTCTATTGGAGTCTTTCTCCATTTAACCAAAACCACTGTTTTTCTTTACTTTTGTGGGGTATTTTCACAGAAGTGAGTTTTTAAAACCTACGAAAAACAAATCTAACTTGTTACACGTAATGTCCAAGAAAGTCATGTGTACTGCACCAAAAATACCGCCATTGAATTAATTTATTCCATTAGCTGCCGGCTACCGGGCGTACGCTTATTGAACGACTGACATTTTTGCATATTAAACCTGTAGGTAGGTATAAAGAAACAAGTTTCACCGTTTAGTTACTGGTGAAATTGTTAATGCAAGCTTTAAACACAAAAAGTACCTAAATAATTTGATAGTAATCTGCTCGCCAATAAACTTAAGTAACTGTGATAAGTGAGTCTCTACTATTTTGTTTTGTTGATAACATTTGACAAAAGAATCGTTTGAATAGATCCTTTTAGAACTCTTAGAAGGTACAAGTTCTACCAGCACAACATGACCATTGCAAGCTTGCAGAAGCTTGAAGCTTCAAATACAACGAAAAGCATTTCGAATTCAAGCATAGACAGTTAAAGCCATAGACAAGAACTTTATTTATCGCGCCATTACACTGAATGAGCCAACATAATCCAACCGTACATAGCCAGGGCTGCCAACCTATCATACTAAATAATGTAAACTACACTAAAGCAACCATACACGTGTCGTATTTTAGTGCCATTGCGACAAACACTGTATTCCGGACCATACACCATCGATATAGAGTTCACAAATTTTATCAAACTTCAGATGAAGACATTGATAGTATTTATCTTTACGGTTGTACATTCAATTGACCGATTTAGTATCCAATTATGGGTCCCGCAAATCTTCCCGAACGATAAAATTTAATGGTATAAGTTCGCATTTGCTTCAACTTTTGTGGAACAACTTTATAGTACGAGCTTTAGGTGCTCTTTCTGAGTGTGAGAGGTCGTTTAATGACAGTGAATAATTTTAAACAAAAAAAAACCGACTTCAAATTAGCAATATTTTAAAAATATTCTGTTTACTGAATGTAAAATCTTGACTT
>BHDV01071273.1:126549-137051 GCA_005406045.1 Adoxophyes honmai
TTTTCGTTACACAAAAGACGCGATCGTGATTTTGTTTTTATTAACCCTTAATTTATGTACAATTTTTTTGAACCTTACCCAAATACGTAATTTAATTATCTTCAAGTGCCTACTTAATTAATAAACGCAAACGCTTATAAGGGAAGCTATACTGTGTAAAATATTCAGTAAACCGTTAACTTGTTCTGGGGTAGTAAACTTTTTATGAAGTCTCAATGAGAATGGGATAGAATGGCCGGTTTTCCAGTTCGACGCGCCGCCATTGCACGATCGTCCCGTGGGAATTTCTGTATAATTAAGTCTATAAAAACGGCAAAGTGTGTATAAAACCACGCACGGTGAAGGGTTACGCGGGAAAAAATGATATACCTAGATAGGTGCGTACGTATTACTTATGTAAGTAATATAATTTACACACCGTCGACATTATTTTGTTTTTTTTTTCCAGTGATTTATATTTAAGTAGCGCGCGTCACACAATGTTTATGGCATATTTTACGTATTTTAGGGCTACGTAACTCTATGTAAAAGAAAGGACAACCCTTGTTTGTCTGTCTTGTTCTAAGGAATGTGTAAAGTTATTAAAATTATGTAATTTAAAGCGGTGAAAAAATTAAATCCCTCGTTTAAACGGTTGAACCTCAGTATAGATAGGTAATAAACGAACAGTTGGTTTACGCGTCCGACTCGCACTTGGCGCCTTTTTTTGCTCCAATATGTAGTAGTTCACATAATACCCACCTACCTACCATAACTTGCAAGTACAGTAAAAGCTCCTTATTCGCGGGGGATACGTTCCAAAAATGTGCCGCGAATACAGAAACCGCGAATACGGAATGGTAATTATTATGGGATTATAGGGGATAAGTACGTTCCTAGGTGGCAAAAAATAACACTTCGTTCCATAGACGGATTAATATTACGGATTAAATTTTATGTTCACAGTGCTTGTTGAAGCCTCTTCTTCAATGGTCTGTGAATTTAACACTTATTCCAAGTCGTTTTCAGTCAAATTCACTTTGCGATTCAAGCAATTCCTGAATGTCATTTATATTTTTCTATGAGTTCGAACCCATCTCGTCCTATGTTTGCAGTCAAAGTTGGAATTTGCGCAGATTCTTCGTCATTTTCCGCAATAAATCCGCGAATAACGAAATTTTTCGCCGCGAATACAGGAATTGGGTCACAATTTTTTAATCCGCGAATAGTGAAAACGCGAATGAAGGAAGCGCGAATAAGGAACTTTTACTGTAGTTTAAATTTTTTACATAGTACAGCCACTAGCACCAATATCTGACTCAATAAGGCTGAGTAAAAATCTGGTAGTGGTTGGCGATAAACGGAGGTGAAAACGAAGCGAGAGCTTACCCCCACCACACAAAACTGGCCAAGTTTACTGCCGACCACTATTCAACTCTATTACTAAGGGCAGTAGTACGTGTCAGATATTTTTGACTGTACTCGTAAAAAAAAACAATGTCTCTAAATAAGATGGACGTGGTATACGGACAGACAGACAATATGGCGACAGGGGTTCCCTTTTTGCTACGGATCCCTAACAAGTGACAAATAAAATCGCATCGTCTTTATGTCGCGTCTATTTCCGTTTCCAGCATTTACACACGCAATCTCGTCTTCGTCTCGTGAGAACTTTCTGAACTTTGCACTTCCTAGGAACATTATAGTATAAACATCTGCCAAAGGGCCATTCCATTATCGCGGGTGCAACATTTTGGCTACTTTAATGCTGCATATTAATGAAATGAAAAGGGCTTTAAAAAAGATTATAGCTTCAAAACATACATTTTAACTTGATTTTATAGATCCATGTATAAAAATGTTTCTAATGTGTATCAAATAGCCATAAAACAGGTTTAAAACGCTATCGCGGGTGCAACGAAATCGGCCCTCCTCTCCAGATTTAAGTAAGAAAACACTTAAATCTCTTATTTCAGAGATATTAAGCGCTTTTTGTTATTTTATACTGAAAGCTGATAAACCATCAAGTACGGAAATATTTAAATAATCTTGGAAACCATTATAACCAATGATTTATTAACTTTTAAAAGCATCGCGGGTGCAACATTGGGCAGTTTTATGACTTCCCAAATCTCAGTGTTAATGTTTCCAAGTGTATTAACTTTATTAAATATAAATGAAGGTTCATAAACAATAATTTCATTAACACATTGTCCTGTGCGCTTGCTCAAATAAAATATACAAATATTTTGATTCAAAGTTTGACCTCACATGTCGTCTTCAGCGGAATGGCCCCAAAGTCGTTGCTGTAACATGTTACGCGTTGTTGCAGAATGGTTGCAGCGCGTTGCAGCGCGCGGCCGCCGACGGGCACGTGGAGGTCGTGCAACTGTTGCTGCAACACGGCGCCGATCCTAACAAGCAGGACCATGTGGTGAGTAGAAGATGGAATCTCGAAACCAATCAATTGTTTGGTAAAACACTAGCTACAGACGCTAATACAAAGTAGAGTACTCTTTCTCAAAGCAGGTGTCGTGCCGTCTGCCGTGTTTTACCCTGGGGACCAAAGTCCAAAGTGTGTCACCGACCTAGTGGTAGGTATAGTTTGTCTGAAGACAATGAAAATGGCTAGTAAATTATTTGGTGACTAGATAGCGCCAGTGAAGTTTGTTAATTGACAATAGATGGCGCTATTGTTGCTATACCGCGTTCATTAAAATCTTTTACTAGAAATTTATCAATTCTTGCGATAAGTATTTCCAATTTAAAATGTGAGACATTTTTAAATGTTAGCAGTGTTTCCCTTTTATTCTATTTTATTGTCATTTTCTTTTTTCTTTTTTTTATTTCTGGCATATCAATCTGCAACTCTATTGATTTCCACATAAATTTCAAGACACTTGTACTTAGTAAAAACATAAAATTATCAAACATCATTTTCATCGTTCATTTATCAAACCACCTTCCCAAAATTCCAGCATGGCAACACAGCAATCCACGAGGCAGCGTGGAAGGGCTACTCGCGCTGCGTGGCGCTGCTCGCGGGGGGCGGGGCCGAGCTGCGCGCGCGCAACGCGGGCGGCTTCGCGCCGCTGCACCTCGCCAGCCAGAACGGGCACAACCAGAGCACGAGGGAGCTGCTGCTGGCCGGCGCGCCGCCCGATGAGCAGAATAACGTGAGTTTTTTACCAGGAAGGGAAACGAGCAAGAGCAAAATTCAGTTAACATCATGAAATGAGTTCCAAGTTCAAGCAAACTATGCAGTTTAAATTGTTTTTTATAATATTCAAAATGCTCACTCCACTTTTATATACACGTCTTTTTAGGGTTCCGTACACAAATACTAAAAACAATAAAATCAAAAATTAAGGGGGCTCCCATCCCATACAAAAAACATGTTTTTACTTTTGTTTTGCTGTTTTTGGTACGAAGGGCGTGCGCGAGTCCGAATCGTACTTGGCCGGTTTTTTTGAGACTACCAGCTCTCCTAAAAGATCAAAATTGCCAAATTGTATACTAGGATGTTTATGGAATGTATATGAGACCTTATCACCCGCAGTTCATCATCAGCCCGTTAATCCACTAAAGAGGAAGCCCTCTCTCCCGCTTCTTAACCTATCTCTTTATACATTTTCATTGAATGTTGGCCTCAATTCAGATCTTGAGCTAACAGGTTATACTGTCTTCTTGCAGTATGGCGACACGGCGCTGCACACGGCGGCGCGCTACGGGCACGCGGGCGCGACGCGCATCCTCCTGTCGGCCGCCTGCCGCGTCGCCGCGCAGAATAAAAATGGCGACACCGCGCTCCACATCGCCGCCGCTATGGCGCGCCGGAAACTCACGCGCATCCTCCTAGAGGCAGGCTGCGACAAAACCCTCAAGAACCACCAGGGAGAAACAGCCCGGGACATCGCCACACGAAAAGGCTTAGACGAAATCATAAACATTCTAAACACCCCCGTGGCTAAACAGAAGAAGAAGGATAAAAGAGACAAGAGCAAGGAAAGAGTCCTCGATGAACCGGACTCTGCGATGAAAACAAAAGACGGTAAGAAGAAGAAGAATGTGCACTTTGAAAAGCCTGCGGCCCCGGTCGCGTGGTCGCCGTACGGCTGCCATTACTACCCCGACCCTAAATACTTCCCGAAACCGAAGTTAAGCTCACTACCCACCGAACCACTTAAAAAAGGCGAGCAATACTTCTTGGATTTAGCGGGGAACATCAAAAAGGGACCAATAGGAGCCGGGTACACGTGCTACTGCGCACCCTTCTTCAAGCACATGGAGGACAAAATGAACGAGGACAAGAAAGATTTGAAGCGACACATAGACCGCGCTCACGAGAGAATCGATCAGAAGGTCACAGATTTGGAGATGAAGACGCAAGGTCAGATATCAGAGCTCACGAGGTTTGTAGCAGCGGAGCGAGCTTTATGCAAAGAGAGGCATCAGCATCTCGAACATTGGCTAACTAGAGGCGTCATCTTCAGAGCGTCAGAAAGAGTTAAAAAGTTAGACTACAGTCCAAGAGGGTCGTTAGACATACCGCCTATGAAGCGAACTAGAAGTTTGGAGATCCTAGACCGTTCCGAAGACTGGCATAAAGTGAACAGGCTGATAAAAAGCTTCAACCAAGGTGCGGAACTATACGAGAGCGATGCCAAAGACTTTAAAGAAAAAGCAACGTCAAGAAGTACTGAAGTACTGGACAGCAGATCACCTCCCACTCCTAGAAGGAAGCATATTCTTATGAATTCTAAAAGTAGCGACCAATTAGACGCTGGGCCTTCTCGTATGTCCAGATCACCTCATACAACGGCATCACGAACGAGCTCTGATCAAGGCCACTTGCATAACGTCACGGCTGAAATCCACGTGAAAGCGAACAAGATTTCCGTTTCCCAATCTCCAGTGTCTATGGAAGTTCAAGGGTATAACGAAAGGTTCGCTTCTCCTAGTCGCCAATCAAATACTAAGTCACCTAGCAGTAGCAGAGAGTACAAAGCAAGCGACTCTGAAGATCAGAGACGGGAGAGCCAGTCCCCTGGCGTACCGACGTGGAAGAGCCAAGTCCTGCAAAGAACAGCCGATGACATTAGAAAGAGAGTTCTACTCGAAAAGGATATGCCGCAAGTTGTCATGAGAAACAGCGCGAAATCTCTAGACATATCCCAAGATGGATACGTAAAGCTTCATAAGCAGAACTATCAGATTCGAGAAGAGAGCAGCGTGGAAAGAGAACCCAGGAAGTCTGTCCAAGAGTTAGTAGCTCAAGTGGAACAGCAAAGATCCATGTCACCGGAGCAAACGAGGAAACCCGCCGACGATCTCTTGCCCTCAGTATCCCCAAACCCTGGGATTTTGAAGATGCCGCAGCAGCCGCAAAGACCCGCGCCAGTACTCAAAGAAAAACCACCGAAGAGCAAGCGCTTCAGTTTGCACAACCTCATCCCCTTTCCAACGAGAAAGACCTTTCAAACCCCACCGAAAGACAACGGGAACAACTCAGAAAGCAGCGACGAAGAAGACACCCCGATCAGAACTAGCAACCAACCTGGTCCAATGAAGAACACAAACTTGCTGCAAACCCTCCCATTACCAAACTATGAGACCATGTCAACCAAATCCCAATCCCCAGCCCCTCAAGTCCTCCCCAAACCCTACCCAACCGAAATGCGGCCAATGATACCAAAAGACGCCTACTTCCACGAGATACCAAACCGACCGAACCACCAACTACCATACAACATGATCGAGAACGGTCTCCCGCCACCACAGTACAACCACAACCATAACTACAACGAAACTGGGCTGCCCCAACCACAGATCCAACCCCGGAACAGGAACCCGCTCTACCACCACCAAACTGGAGTCTTCGATGCTATGATGCAGGACCACATCATGAGAGAGATGGAGAGAATACCCCAATGCTACAGCGAGCATTTGGACCAGAACACAGAAGTGGAAATCTCGAATCAGAATGAGTTTCAAGGGTACTACGATAACCGTCCGCCGTACCCGAACTACGGAGTGAGGAAACCAGTTCCTGACCACAGTTTGCTGCACAGCCGGTTACAGTCTTTGGCCATCAACACGCATTTGACAGAAACGCAGAGTCAGGCCGATAGGGAGTCCCATAATGATTCAGGGTACAGCACCAAGGTGTATGGGAGCTCCCAGGGCCCTTCGCCCAGTCTTTCTGGGCACGTGGATGGTTCGGACACCTTGTCAGGGCAGAGAGTCAACATCGTCCCCAATGGGAAGCCTATAGGGCCGATCGGAGCATCAAGTTTGGTGTAATAAAAAAGTAAATTATAATTAAAAGATCTGAGTCTAAAAGATAGCGGTCCTGTTTGGATCATTGAAAGGGCAATAAACTTGAAGATTAAACTACTAAGTACAGTCAACAGTGTGCTTTTTTATAAAATCTCAGTTGTGGTAGTAAGTTCTATCCGCCACATAAAAGGTCACTTTATAAAAAGTTGTCAGACTTCTTTAAATTTTGAAAACCATATTTGTTTTCCTACACAGAATCAGGAGCACAATCGATGCCAATAATCTTAAAACAATATTTTATCTAAAAATTTGCTTAAAAAAAATGGGGTAATTTTTTTTCAGTTTGTATCAAAATCAAGTAAGAAAAATCAATTTTTATTTAAATAAACAAAAAAAAAAGAAATGAACAACTTTTTATAAAATGACCCAAAAATATCCCACTCTAACCGGGCGTGTGCGAAAGAGACAAACTGAACCGAGGTTAAGAACTTAGGTTAGGGTTTACTAAGGCCCTGAGACCATGAAAATAGTCTTCAAAAATACTGTATTTTGCCTTATTATGGTGCTTGTTCGGTAGAATAACAGCAGAAAAACATATCAAGAATTTTTTAATCTATTAATTCAGTCATATTGAAAAAAAATAGCACTGCAATGGTAAAACATTTATTTTAACATGTTGAATATTCCTCAATCATTCTTAAAGGATTCGATTTTTAATTCTTTTCAATGAGTATTTTGTATACGAAAATACTCGTTCAGACGACTTTCTAAAAACTAATGAAGTACAAATACTTAACGGAGTGTAGATTTAAAACATAGTTTAGGCACCATCGATAATAAATATTATGTTAGAATCACCAGCACAGTATATATTTGTAACAGAAAATAATTAGAAAAAAGTACAAAAATAGAGATAACTTTTGATGCCATGTGTCACACTTTAGTAAATAAGTTTTTAATATATTTTTCTTATGGTTTGTACATAGCCAGTTTTGGTATACATAACCTAGAATAAGCAAGGTTTGTAAGTTTGCTGTAAAGTACTTATTCATATTTATTTTGTATTTTTTGTACTGATTGAATCTAATAAAATTGCACTTGTGAAGTGTCACAACTATTTACTGTTTTATTTACTACTAAATAAATAAATAACGACTGAGCATCAACAGTAGTTTACTCTCTCATACACGCTCTCGTCATACACGCTTGACGGTTTCAGGTACTAAAAAACAAATAAACAATACAACAACATAAACTTTATTATTCAACTATGACTCCTCAACTCATGCCTTTCTCCCCAACTAACATCCCGATAGAACTCACTAATACTCGTATGTCTTAAAGCAACTCCACTTAAAACGGACGCTTTAGCCTTCAATATCTTCACCGCCACATAATCACCAGGTTTCATCACCTTTTTCCCACCATCTTGCGTCAAAACTTCTTGCTGATCAAAAACTACCTTCATGTAAAATTCGTTTCTTCCCAACAACTGTCCAGTTTTGTGAACAGCGCCCTCTATGAGCACTAGGTGGGTGTTTCCGATCTCCGCTCGATTCAGAGCTTCCGACTTCTGCCGGTAGAGGGCGACCATTCGGTTATGGCGGTGTTTTTTCACGTGCTCTGGAACGTCGTCTTGGTAGCGGCGGTGGGCTGCGGTTTTCTAAAATGGAAATAAAATGAGGAGCTTTTTAAGGAGCTTTTTTTTTGGAGGAGTAATTTGTCATAATGCGGTGGTAGGACTGTAATGTCGTATGTGCTACATACATACACGCCTGTATTCCCAAATGGGGTAGGCAGAGCACACGAAACGCTACATAGATAAAACCATGAGTATTTCACATTTTGTGGCCATTTAATTTGTGGTTAAAAACACAATATATCGTATTTATGTTTACGCGGGACTTAATCACGGTATTTTTCATTACCTCTCGACGTTTCCTCGTGACCCTGGTCGCTGTAACGCGGCCGAAACGTCGAGAGGTTATTAAAAAATACCGTGATTAAGTCCCGCGTAAACATAAATATGTATGAGAATCACGAAAGTTTAAAACAATATACAATATATCGTACATACACACATACGTCAAGTCTGTATTCCCAAATGGAGTAGAGTAGGCAGAGCACACAAAACGCTACATAAAAGAACGCGATTGTGCGTTCGCGCACCTCAAAAAGGTTGGACTGGAAGGTTGGTCTTACCTCTCTCATGCTGTAGGGGAACAAGAAGGCCACACTGTAGTCCACCTCTTGCAGCAGCGTCATCGTGTCTTCGAACTCTGCGTCGGTCTCGCCGCAGAAGCCGCAAATCATGTCCGTCGAGAGACCGACTGTGGACAGAAAGGTTTGCCAAATAAAAATAAAAAAAACATATAAATGTGATAGAAAAAAGAAATAAAGAACAACGGTGGTTCAATTAGTTATATTCTGTGTTATAATAAAAGGATTATTATTTACGTGAATATTTTTAGTATGCAGAATCCCACAAATGACGAGATCCCGCGGGATTAAAATTCGTAGTCCCGTAAATACCGAGAATGTATTCAGGCCGCGGGATTGGTAGCCCTAGTCTAGTCTAGATGACGAAATATAAAAGCGGGCTTAGGGTCTCCCCACATTAGTCGACGCCAATTCGGCAAAACGCGGACGGAAAAAGCTTTATTTCAACGCAATAAGAGCGAACAAGGCGTCAAACGGCTCGGCTACCTTCAAAACACACGATATGAGCCGATTGACGCCTAGTTCGCTCTTGTTGCGTTAACATAAAGCTTTTTCCGTCCCCGTTTTGCCGAAAAGGCATCGATTAATATGGTACAGTCACGGACCGGGATTGTTGAGCCACTTGCCACTGTTCGCAATTTAGACGTGTAATCAATGACCGATGTGACCGCCTAGATGTCAGCTATTGGATTAGTATTACACGACCAAGTCACAAACATGTAAGTGGCTCAACAATGCCGGTTCGCGATGGTATATTTATTCCGCGACGGGAAGCTAGCCTTACCTCCGGGGATCCTCTCTTTCACGTGCCTCACTAGGTCGAGGTAGGCCTCTCGTGAGTACCCGCGGCGCATGCGCTGTAGCACGGCAGTGTTGCCAGACTGCGCCGGCAGGTGGAGCAGCTTGCAGATGTTAGGCCGCGAGCGGATTACGTCCAACACCTACACGAGACGGAATAGACCGTATTAGCTCCTTATCAGAGTTGCCACTCGTCCCAATTAGAAAAATAAAAACAAATTGTTTAATTTAAATGATTGATTTAAGTACGTTAAAGTCGTTAGTAAGCGCTGTACTTATATGTATACTGTATTGTATGACTATTTATTCCACATAAGGTAAGGCTGGCTGGCTGTAACTACATAAAACAAGTTACTAGATAACAGCCTTACCTTATGTACAATTGCAAACTTATTTCCGGGAGGATCTCTGCCAGTGAACCTTCGAGCGATTGACAGGAAATTTGGAACGAGTAGACATAAAAGTAAAGGAAATGTCTACGTGTTAGTAAGCAATCACGCCAATGTTCCCATATGGGGTAGGCAGAGCATACGAAACGTGAGATTAACAAAACCATGACTACTTCACGCTTCGTAGCCGCTTCTAGCATAAATTTAGGTTTGAAAATAGACGGTAGAGGTATAATAGTAGACCTATAGTGAGGGTAAGGTTTAAGTAAGTTTCAGGTAAAAGCTCTGCGCGAACTTACCCTCTCTCTCTCTCTCTTGTGCCATCTAATTTGCCGGAGATTATAGTACCTACCTCATCAGGAAAGTCCTTCGGGTGTGCAGCGGTGAACCGGATCCTCATCTCAGGGTCGACGGCGGACACCTGGTCCAAGAGGTCCGCGAACCGCAGACCGCCTTTCTTTGACTTGTAGACGGTTTTAAAACCTGGAAAGAGAAATAAAATGCTGCAGAGAAGTAAAGCGCCAGTTCGCCTCTTGCTTGCCGCCAGGTGGCGCACTTAGTCCTAAACTTACATGTATATGTCACCGGAAAATAACACATTCCGTAAGTTTATAAATTTCCTAAATATTTTCAGGAAATTTATAAACTTCCGTAAGATTCCAAACGGGAGACAAATTGTATTATTTTGCGGCCGCATTTTCGTAAAATAATCAATTTACGTTAGGTTAGGTTAGGTTAGATTATGTTAATTTCGGGCGCCCCTTGCAGACGCCTCCATGCCGGGGTCGTCCGGAGCATGGCCCTGTACGGCGCGCCAATCTGGGCTGATGCCCTTAA
>BHDV01071282.1:0-25998 GCA_005406045.1 Adoxophyes honmai
CATAGTATCCTGAAGAACTAAAGAAGTTTATGGAATCTTTCTATTGTTTTAAATTAAAGGAATATCAATCTATGTAGACACATAGATTGATATTCCTTTAATTTTATTAAGACATAAGGAGTAGACACTCTGTACCATCATACTCGTAGTTTTCATGCGAATACCTACAACAAACGCGGTGTCTGCTCAGTTTGAAATTTTCAACGAAAATTTTAACGTAATTTTTACACAAGTTTTGCCACAGATTGACGACAAGTCGACTTATAAATAAAACAACCATTTTGCTTTCTCGTGTCACCAAAGACAAAGTATTTTTAATTATTTTATTCACAAATATGTACCGAAAGTCTTACCGGCCAGTAACAATAAATAGTTACAAAAGTTGTCATGTCTTACGCAATCACTTAAACCCAAAACATTTTATTTGGTAAAATACAGTACTGATTATTAAAATTAACATTGCAGGTTAAATAAAGTCGTACAAAACGTAAAACCACGTTATTCTTCTAGTCTTTCCGAAGTAAAATAATATATGACGCTGTTTTGAAGTCGCGGGCGGAAGCCAATTCCCTCTCGATGCCTAATTATGTTTTGATTTGAAATGGGAATCCTTTTAAAATGCTCAATATTGTGGATGTTCTTTTTTTCCGTTTGAGGAAAATTACGTGAAAAAACAACTCTCATTTTCTAACTGGTCTCATGGTAATGATGTGAGACTTGTTCTCTGGAGTCGTGGAAATATTTAAATGAATGACAACACGTATGAAATCAATACGTTTTTCCGCTTTGTGGTGGTCTGTATTTTACAAGCTTTTAATTAGAATCACCCATAGAGGACAGACCCGCTAGATATTGGCCACCCAGACCCGCAAAAATTTGGTTGTTTGTCACTTACTAACGTCACCGTCACTGTCACAGAAACTGTACAGAGCCAATTACCGTAGAGAAAAAGGGCATTAGCGTTACGCGCGATCTTGGGCCGGCCAATAAGAGCACAGCGATCATCTCGATGGTTTGGTGGGATCGTCTCCGAACAACAGAAATGACATTAGTACTCTTTCTAGTTGGTCTGTCCTCTATAGCTTCACCTGACCCGATGTTTGTTAGCATGTTTGCTTGTCTGTAATCAAATCTTGCAGGTTAAACTTGATCCACTTCCCGGTTACCGAATGAGCTGATATTTTGTACATTTGTGTAAATCGGATGACAGTACAATATTCCAATAGGAGACTTCTGGTGGCTCAGCCGGGACTGTCTCCGATGGAGGGAACTTTGTGACAGTTGGTCTGATTGATTTGAAGTCTGGTGCACATAATCTAGGATGAACGACAATGAAGTAGCTACAGTGAACAAAAAAAAGCTTGCATCGAAAATGAAATTTTTGTTGGTTGGATTATTTTGTTTCAAAGGATTTGGACATGAAAATTAAAATGTGATTTCCAAAACTAAATAAAATGTATCTATCAATTTATCAGAGTTAAACTCAACCTAAGATGCTTTAT
Organism: Adoxophyes honmai; assembly: GCA_005406045.1. Taxonomy (NCBI): domain Eukaryota; kingdom Metazoa; phylum Arthropoda; class Insecta; order Lepidoptera; family Tortricidae; genus Adoxophyes; species Adoxophyes honmai. Next base: position 1,503 of record BHDV01071282.1, read on the forward strand.
CTGTATTTTTATTACAATTTACACGACCATTAAAACATTATACAACGTGGAAACTTTGGCAGAGTGACAGTCGACCTCCTAATATACTGTAACTTCCGCAAAAACTGACTGCCTTGAGTGACAGGAGGAAAGTAATTCAATTTACTTGTGAAAATTGAAAAGGAAAATTTGGACCTAGCTGAAACATGATCCGTTTAACAAGATTACGGGTCCATGGGAATCAGTTAATGTATTTTGGATGCGAAATGGAGCAGAAAACAACGGTAGTATTGCTTCAAGGAAAATTGTCTGAAAAATGTTACGAGAGTTTGCGCGTGGACGTTTTCACGATATTTTATTTTAAAGTAACTCAGGGGACTTCGTATGGAGTCTTACGTCTTTATGGGGGAAAAGGAAACGACTCATATTTAATTACTATTGTTTACTAGGCACTTTCAGGAAGTCTAATTTTAATTGAAAAGGCTTATGTTTTAGTTCGTTTTTTATACGCAAACCTTGTCCTAAAATAACGAGCATAAAAAAATAAGCGTAGTAAGGTAAACGTCCCTGTGCTGGACACTGGCTCAATGCTTGGCAATTGCAACCTTATGTCATAGTAATAGTAAGACAAGTGACAGAGGGATGCCATCTATTGGGCATTGAGGCGTCGAGCATTGGTACTTTTACCTTAATAGGTCGGAAGTTAAATTATATTTCGATGATTCATGTTATTTATACAGGATGTTTCGAAAACCTTGCACGACATTTGACACACATACGTATTAAAATACGGAGACAACTAAAACAATATTTAAAAAATAGCTTTTCAAAAGCATATTTCAAATTTAAAGTGCTACTTTACCTAGTAATGTTTACTATTACAATTGCGCAAATTAAGGTCAAAGATCGCACGCTTATTCATTAGCAAAAATAGGCATAGCCAACCTGTACATAATGTAGATAGTGTCAAAACATAAAAACATCCACGCGTTTGTATTTGTAACGTTTCGGACCCTCTTTTTCTCTAGGAATACAGTCGCGATGTACATGTTTATGCATATCGCCTTGCCAAAAGCCCCCTTCGGCTTCAAATGCCTACGGACATTCGATCTCCAAACACCAGCCAAGCTGAGCACTCTCAGCCCGTATATAAATCTCGGTTTCGCATTCAAGCCCACTCGCAGCCCACAAGTGGACTCATGAATCCATCGTCCCCAATCCATTTGCAAACAATCGAACACTGCAGGATTTTTCACAGTGAATGCTGTATGCTGCTGATAGCGTTAGGAATTAGGATACATCCCTACAATGGTTTTGCACAAAACAAGCATAATATTTCGATGTAAACGAGTTGTTTCTGTTAAGCTGTCAAGCATCTGGATGCTTACATTTTGTGATAGTCCAGACATTATTTATACATTTGGAAATGCAAATGAACCGAGAAAGCTGAATTTTTGATATGACATAGGGAATTCCTAAAGAAGCTTAACTTGAAATTGTTTGACCAAGAATTCCTGTGTGGATTTTCCGCCATTTAAAAAAAAAGTTGAACATTCGTTTTTTTGACAATAACTCGGTTAACCGACGGGATACGATAATTTTGGTACGATGTTCGTTGCTTTTGGCAATAGGTATTTCAAAGGAGCGATACACTGCATTGTGTCGCTCTTAAAAACCCATTTAGTATGCTGCGTCCTTACCCCACGAATCCTGCCTCAGCAGACAACCATTTCTCATTGAACCTCTACCACACCACCATTCAAAAATTTCCAACAACTGCAACCAAACCTTACCGTGACAGAGTTCAAAATCCCATTTGATCTAGTATAAGTATGCTCCACGACTTCCAACTTTATCTCTTCTCAACACGATTGAAACTCCTGCAAGTTTCTGTGCTCTTGCACATAAATTTAAGGGTGTCATAAGGTCTAGTTTGGCGGGTTTCGTACCACAAGCGATTTCTTTTGGAATGGGGTCGTATTTAACTATTGTTTGAAGAGTTCGCACTTGCTGTTAAATTGATGCTTCTAGTGAAATGGGTGGTGTCTTTGAAACGGAACTCTGTATGCGAGTAGGGAACGGTAGTGGTGGTTGAGTATTCATTGTTTAATTCGTTTCGTCAGATGTGAGTTTCTTTTGTTTTTAAGATTGCTTATCTCTAAAGGAAAAAAAAACCGGTCAAGTGCAAGTCATTAAGGGTTCCGTACCATGGCTAGGGAAACATTGCTCCATATATGCTATGCCCATATGCCATATGCTCCATGCTAAATAGGCAAAAATCACGTTCTGTGTAAGTTCTTCATTCTCATTAAACACTTATCCAGAAAAATATACGGATAACTCACGTTTTAAATCGAGTATAGCTCGACATGTTCTTCGTTCTCATTTAAATATATTTTGCTAAAAGTTAAAAAACAACTGAGTTCATATTGTAAATATTATAAATGCCTACCTTACCATATGCCAAACTTACATAGACAACAACTCTCTTAAAACAGGGTACTGAGTCTTTTGGCATAAAAATTATAAGTTTTTATCTTGAACAGAACCGGGCACCACTAAGAATATAATATATTTATAAAGTACAAAAGCTCTGAAGAAAAACTTATAAAAGCTTACCCCTTCAAGTTTTAGAAGAACCTAAAAGTTTGAGGAAAGACATCGGGCACTTTTAGTTATTATATTTCTTAAGTTACGAATTAAAAAGAGACAAGGTTTTTTTGCAGCGTTTTTTGAGAACATATTGTTATTTAAGTTATAAAAAAAAAGTTTCTTACCTACAACAAATCAAAAATATACAGAATGGCGGGAAATTGGCGATAAATATACCAGTGGTCCAGTATACGCGTCTGAAAACCCTTGTGAAGTTTTAGGCCGGAATTTTCACGTAAAAAAAAAAACCGGCCAAGTGCGAGTCGGACAGATTTCCGAACTAATGATAAATTTTAATTTTATTTATTTAAAAAAAACTACTTAGTAGATTTTGTTCAAACCAATTTTCGTTGATAGTTTTTATGGTAATGTACATCATATATTTTTTTTTAGATTTATCACTCTTTTATTTTAGAAGTTAGAGGGGGGGGGACACAACTTTTTCAACTTTGGAAGCGTCTGTCGCGCAAACTATTCACTTTAGAAAAGTATGATGTTAGAAACCTCAATATTTTGAAGAGCTATTCATAGGTACCCCACACGTATGGGTTTGAAGAAAAATTTTTTTTTGGGTTTCAGTTCCATGTATGGGGAACCCTAAAAAATTATTGCTTTTTTTAAATTTTGTGTCACAATCTTAATGCGGTTCACAGAACACATCTACTCACCATGTTTTATTAGTATAGTTCTCATAGTTTCGGAAAAAAGTGGCTGTGACATACGGACGGACGGACAGACATGACGAATCTATAAGGGTTCCGTTTTTTTGCCATTTGGCTACGGAACTCTAAAAACGATTATCTAAGTCGACCGTGTAGCAACGCAATGTCAAACAATTGAAGATACTAGCCGACTAACGGGACTTGGGTACGAGGCGTTAGGTAGGTATATAACATACACGACATGTCGCACACCAATCATGTGAGCAGTTTCTTATCACGCGTGACTTCCTATAATCATGCACGAGTGTTTGAAAATTGATTTCGAAGTTCATCAATTTACGCCGTAAGGCCTCTTTTCCAAGGACGGTTTTTAGCCGTAAAAAACCACGGTTAATTAACCGTGTGCAGACATGGTCGTCAGTGTTGTATGGATCGCTATGGACGCTTGTTGACGGACACGGCAGAACTACGGCCCGGCGCCGTCAACAAGCGTCCATAGTGATCCATACAACACTGACGACCGTGTCTACACACGGTTAATTAACCGTAGTTTTTTTACGGCTTAAAACCGTCCGTGGAAAAGAGGCCTAAATCCACAAAACAACTACGCGCGTGAGGGCATACAAAACTCGCACGATGATGCAGATCTGCACTCCCCTAAGTACGCGCGTAGGTGAGGTGACACGCAAGATTCAGCGTAGTGCGTGACAGTGTGTTAAAATCGCCTTTATGTAGGCCATTTTTGTTTCTTGTAACATCCTTGCTAATATTATAAATTGAAAAGTGAGTTTGTTTATTTGTTTGTTTGTTTGTTCCGCGTTCACGCCATAACTACTGAACCGATTGCTTTGAAATTTTGCAGACGTAAAGATAGAAGTCCAGATTATAATAGGGTACTTTTTATCCCGCAATATAACCGAATTCCACACGGGTGAAGCCGCGGGCGGAAAGCTAGTTAAAAATAAACATAAGACATTTTACAAGGCATTTATTTATTGTGTCTAAACAAATATAATTGGCTGTAGATAAAAAATGTTGTGAACCCCTGATCATTGTCATTTACATAAGAGTCGCAACCCAAATATAGTATTGACTCCGCTCCCAGGATATGAATGCTCCAAAACTTTCCATGTGGAAATTGCTAGCGGTTTCATTAAAGCCATGAAACCGAACTATGGGGGTTTGGGAACTATGCCGGAACCGGATCCGAGTAACTTTTAAGTGCAGGAAATATGAAATTGTTTAGAAAACAGTTGAAGCGTTTCGTTTTTGAATAAAGTTTAGTATAATCTGGACGTGAAATTAAATGATATTTTAGCGAATTAGAGTTCCGTTTTCAGTTAAAGTTTTCTTGAAATGAAAGTTGATTTTAGCGGCTTCTGTGTATTAAAATTTAGTACTTAGACAAACCCTTAATTCCTAGGAAACAATAGCTTTACTTAAGCATTAGTACCTTACCAGAGATTTACATAATAATTTGTTCGGATTATAACTCAATCACTCTGAAGTTAGAAAGTGTATGTCATTCCATTGGTTGAAAAAACTTATACGGCCAAATTCAGTATAATGCCAACCTGCTAAACGTCCAAATGCCCTGACAGCACAGCACTTCTAAACGTTTTGCTTAGGATGAAGAGATTTCCACACAAACACTTTTAATAGGTCCAGCGAGGTCTCCTGATAGTAAATACTAACAATAACTAATAACAGTAAATAACGAGCCTCCAGGCTAAGGGTTGGCGCTTATAGGCAGAGAACTAGAACTGTAATGCCCTGTGGAGACGTTTGCGGGATAGTGGGCCGGTTAAGGGGCCTTGTGTTTGAAATAATCCAACAGTTTTTGAGTGTAATCTGTATCCAGAACGACACTTCTGTCTAAACCCTTCGATTTTACCTCGTTCGGTACCGGGGTTAGACTTACATACATACATACATATTACATACATATTCTCACGCCTGTATTCCTAAGAGGGGTAGGCAGAGCACATGAATTCGAAAAACCAGTGCCACGTATAGCAATTTTAGGGTAACCAGATGGTCAAACGTGATATTGCAGTGACAGGTTCCTAGCCCATCGCCTTCAATACACTAACCCTTTCCTAGACTCGTCTTTTACGACACCCACGGGAAGAAAGGGGGAGGTGCTATGCTAACCCGACACCACACGGGGACTAAGAAAGGAATTCCCGAAATTCCCACTTGAATGGGAATTAGCGGGAAAATCCCAACACAGCTAACTATTTAACCGACTTCAAAAAGGAGGAGGTTCTCAATTCGACCTAATTTTTTTTTTTTTTTTATTTTTTTTTTTATTTTTTTTTTTTGTGTGTATGTTACTCGATAACTCGAAAACCCGTGGACCGATTTTCAAAATTTTTTTTTTAATCCAAAGGGTATAACTCGAAATTGGTCCCATTTGCACGACACCAGGATCTGATGATGGAATCTTGGAGAAATCGAGGGAACTCTTCAAATTTTATATGGAGATGAACGGAGTTTTCGGTAATTTGTTGATGAAGTCAAGATTTTACATTCAGTAAACAGAATACTTTCAAAATATTGCTAACTAGCTGTGCCCGCGACTCCGTCCGCGTGGAATAGTGACAAATTTCCCCCGTTTTTCCTACATTTTCCACTATTTCTTCGGTCCTATTGGTCGCAGCGTGATGTTATATAGCTTAAAGCCTTCCTTGATAAATGGTCTATCCAACACAAAAATTATTTTTCAATTCGCACCAGTAGTTTCTGAGATTAGCGCGTTCAAACAAACAAACAAACTCTTCAGCTTTATTATATTAGTATAGATTTGAAGTCGGTTTTTTTTTGTTTAAAATTATTTATATATTTGTTGTGCGTGTTGTAAGAAGCGACTAAGGAAACAATACATGTTGAGGTATACCAAACGATAGGCTAGCAAGCCTGTCCCTATCATACCACTCAAATCCGACTTACGTGAGACTCGCTTACAGCTTACAGTGGAATGAAACGGATACTCTTGTGTCTTTATTATCAGGATTAGCTCAACATGTTTTTGGAAATTTATGAATCGGCCCGTAATGTCAAGCTTATCTCGCCACAAAGACGTGAACGTATCCGTTTTAGTCCAGTCTTATATTAGGTATATCCAACGTTAAAACTGTGTCAAAGTTTTGTCACTGAAATGTTTCGCATGCATTGCACATATTTTAGAAAAGAGATCTGATGTGTATGTTTGATGGTTTTTAGTTTACTTTCTATTTTTTCTTGGAACGTTGCAAGTGTCCCCTTAACACCCCAACCCGGACAACTTTCTATAGGCCCAAGACCATTGTTAGTTACGAAACTCGAAGTCTGCGTGCAGCGGCCGGGGAAATCATTCTGACTCGGTACTTGCTCCCGGAATCAAACTTAACTTAAAGTTATGACGTCTAGTTGGGGAAAGCCGGGATTTGTGTGGAGACGAAACTGTATTCCTAAATGGGGTAGACAGAGCAAACGAAACGCTACTTTCACGGTTCGTAGCCACTTTTTCTTTTCTCTTAATTGCATCCGTAGATGTAGTAAGAAATATGATTTAGACGACAGCCTAGCAACCCGTCACTTTTTACCTCTTCCACCTGTTTTCGAACCTAAAATTATGCTGACCCGTGTGCTGCCGGGTGAGAATAGCACCTCCCCCTTTCTTCCCGTGGGTGTCGTAAGAGTCGACTCTTGGAAAGGGTTGGTGTATTGTGGGCGATGGGCTAGCAACCTGTCACCACAATATCACGTTTGACCATCTGGTTTTGACTATGTAACATTTAATATGCTCTGTCTATCCCATCTGGGAATTCAGATGTGATGTGTATATTTGACAGTTTTTCTTGAAACGCTGCAAGTGTCCCCTTAACACCCCCAACCCGGACAACTTTCTATAGGCCCAAGACCATTGTTAGTTACGAAACTCGAAGTCTGCGTGCAGCGGCCGGGGAAATCATTCTGACTCGGTACTTGCTCCCGGAATCAAATTTAACTTAAAGTTGAGACGTCTAGTTGGGGAAAGTCGGGATTTGTGTGGAGACGAAACAGTTATAACGCCTTTACTAGTCAAGAAAATATCAAGAGTCATAAATACTTAAATTATTACGCCGGTATTACCAAATGTATGAAGAATCTAATGAACCTGCATGAAGCAAAAGAGGTATGTCAGAATCGTAGCAAGTGGAACAAAGTGGTCTCTGACTACCCCTGTGGGAAAGAGGCGTGACGGTATGTATCGTCGCTGTTCCTGCAGAAATCGCTATGTGTTTTTAACCAACTTTTCAGGAGACACAAAAAACTGATTTCCTCATTAACCATGTATGGAAAGTTAGTAATTTTTTTTGTGCTATTGCCTTGTGATTTTGTACATGAAATGATAATAGTTTTAAAAAGATATAGTGAGAACTGAATTTTATACGCATAGAAAAACAGAAATTTGTTACATAGCGATAAATATTTAAGCCCTCTCGTACTAAAATATCGCTATGTGCCGAAAAACACATGTCGAACGCGAACGACACGATCGAATTAATTCGCTATGTGTGCTCCGAAAGACACATATCGGACCAAATTTTCGCGTGATATGAATATGAAACGGTCCTGCTATGTGATTAGTGACACTTAGTTATTTTTAAGGAGTTTTTAAGGGAACATTTTGACATACAAACTTCACATGGTTATTTTTTCACATGCAGAAATAATAAAGATAGGTTCACGCCGTTTTTAGAGCATACGTATATGGACCTAAGGTTCAAAATGGCATAAAAAACCAAAAATCGAAAAAATGCACATAGCGATTTTTGTAGGAACAGCGACGGTATGTATGTATGTGCTTGCTTTTGCCCGCGGCTCCGCTCGCGTTAAATTTGGGGTATCACAGAAGAGATAGCACACTCAACTCGTGACCACGGTCGCTGTAACGCGGCCGAAACGTCGAGAAGGTAAATAAATAAAATCGCGATTAAGTCCCGCGTACATATAATTATGAGATAGCACACATACCAATTTATAGCTTTCTACATTGAAAACTTCCACCCCTCATTTTAGGAAAATGGGGGGGGGTTTTGAAGAGACAAAAAGTAGCCTATGTCACTCTCCATGCCCTAAACTATCTCTACCTAAAAAATCACGTCAATCCATCGCTCCGTTTAGCCGTGAAAGATGGACAAACAAACAAACAAACAAACACACTTTCACATTTTTTTTAGTACGGATTACCAAATGGGTTAGGTAGAGCACACAAAACGTCACACAGGCAAACCCATACATATTTCGTGTTCCGTAACTACCATAAGCAAAACTTTTAACCTAAAGTTCCAGGTTGCTAGCTTGTCGCTTAAACCGTACCTTTACGAGTTCCTTCAGTCACCTCTTACTTGATGCGCAATCCACAAACGCTACACGGGGATTCTATAATTTATTATTCTGATGGTAAAATAATGTGCTATTTAATCACTACTGCTATGCAATTCCTCTAAAGTTTGCTACGAGACATTTTCTATTAGGATAAGTCAACAAATGTTTATTGTCATGTATAATAAAGTGGTTACTTAGTTTGATCACGACACTATCGTGGGACACTCATTAACCGACTTCAAAAAAAGGAGGTATTCAATTCGGCTGTTTTTTTTTTTTCATCATTTTTTTTTAATGTATGTTACCTCAGAACTTCTAAACGGGTGGACCGATTTGGAAAATTCTTTTTTTGTTTGAAAGGGTATAGTTTTCAGGTGGTCCCATTGCCAGCATATCTTGATCTGATGATGGAATATGAGGGAAATCGAGGGCAACCCTCAAATTTTATTGGCACAGGTAATGTTTTTAGTACATTTTTCAAAGCTACACCAGTATTTACGTCTGGCAGTAAAAAAAATGACTGAGCTGATGATGGAAGGTCAACTCCTTAATGCTTAGGAGTTAAAGGATAATTCTTTCAATACTGAATGCACCTGCAGACTGGAAATTATAATTTCAGTAATTAGTGAGGCCTGTTGGTGATGGAAGGTCACCCTCATTATTAGACAAAAATGCTTTCAGTATAGCCCAAATTTGAAGTCGGTTTTTTTTTGTTTAAAATTATTTTAAATATGGGTTCCTGAAGTTCCTAGAAGAAGGGTTGCAGACTAGTCTAAAACCCGATTTAAAACGTGAGTTTGCCGAACTCTCATTACTTAAAATTTTTCTTGAAACGCTAAAAGAAGCTTACCTAGCTTCTTAACTAAACTACACCCTTCATTCCGCCGAAAAGAAAAGCCACAGCGCTTAAACACATAAAGATTTACCTAAACGCAAACGCCCCTATTCTATCACATTTAAATCTATTCAATACAGCTCTCATAAAAAGTAATCACGCGCAACCCCAACAAAACTGTAGCAGACGAAACTCTTCAAATATTTCTCTTTTACAATGACAATTCTGTCCCGAGGGAATTCGTACAATATTTTGTACAAAGCCTAGCATTACTTGGTAGCTGTCCGAGAAATTTTATATGCCCCGAGCGGGACGTGATACGATAAAACGGCTTTCGGAGTTAGGGGGTTATTCTGAGAGGTAAGGGGAACTCGTTTTCGGTGCAGTTTTGAAGCGTTTTGTGTTTGACGGCAAAGGAAAAACTTCTTTTGTTAAAAGTTTGATGCAAGTTTGTTTAAAGTTTACACTATCATCATCAAATTATGAAGAAAAACAATCATATAAAAGATCTGCGCCCTAACACCACCTATCATCGGGTAGTAGAACTTCTTCTACAAAAGTTATATCATCAACTGTCAAAATGGATTTGACGTTAAGTTACATAAATACAATTTCCAATTTTTTTTTCTGTGGACTTCGGTTACTATGCATAACATCTGCCTGGAGAAAGTTTTCTCTATTGGAGTCTTTCCCACAGAACAATGAGTATACATATAAATATCGGAATAGACTCGCATTTTTGTCGCACTCAGTTTTACTGGTCGCTATAATCGGTGCAGTATACCATAAATACACAATACCATGGTGGTTGTGTGGACAATCGAAATAAAAATGCGAAATCTGAGCTAAGTTATTACTGAGTTTTTTAAAGATCGGTTCCAACGATCAGATATATTTTTATGTCGGACTAAAACGTGTTCTAAAACGCTATCAGAATAACTCCTGCAGACTTTTCATCCGTTTAAAAATCTTCGGTACAGTTTTGCAAAGCAGTGCATTTATTTCGTAAAAGACTAAAAAGTTACGCGACTTTTATGCCTGTACTATGCTAGCTATTCTTTAGCAGAATATGGATTTTAAAAAAAGTCCGCAAAAATTTAACGGTTGATATTTTACTTGTAAATATTAGTTGTATTTACTTTTTATATTGTTTTTATTGATAGGATTTCGTATTAAAACAAGAAGAAATGAGTCGTTCTTACCTTACGATTTTGTCGCACAATATTATTTACTAAACAGAAGTTTGTTTGGACTTTAATAATAATGATAAATATCCCTACAGTTTTAGCGAAAAGTCTTGAGTATGGGCATTTAAAAAAAACCTAATAATATGCCAGTTAAATTTCAAATTTCAATTCACGTGTGCTCTGCTTTTGGCCAAGTCTATACGTAAGTGATGTTAAATAGGTAGTAATTGAGTTATTAATAGTATTATTTTAATCAGAACCCAGTTTGTACTTGTATCTTCTTTAACATGGAAAGAATCCTGTGTTTTGCGAGTAAAGGTAAGTGAGGTAGACAAGAGACTTTTGAACAACCGCGAAACAAAAGAGTGTTTGAAAGGGAGAGAACAAAAGTCTAGCGGTATCGCTAAAGCATGAAATATCCAGAGACAGTGCAACTAAAACAAAATTTTAATTATAAAAATAAGCGTCTAGTAGCCGTAGCTAGTAGTAGCAGTAGCTTAATGATAAAGAATCTATACGTCGAGTAATATTGTGGACCATTAAGTCTTTAAATGGTTTTAAATAAAATATAAATACAGTTATTTAAAATTGAAACAATATAGTTCAAGAGCAAATGAAAATTATCTACCTAACTAACAATAAATTTAATGGCTCCTAAAAATTTCTTCAAACACCTTAACTTGAATTAAAAATAAACTGGAATGGTCAATTGGTCATGTTTCATTTAATGTATTGATCCCTAATTATGAAGGAACCTTTAAAAGAATAAAAACCTTGCTAGACAACATAAAAGCACTTTGATATATTATTCAAACCTACTTCACTTTAGCGACTAACGAGACAAACTTCGCAATGAGTTTGTAGCAATTTTATTTTTTATCCAATTTGCAAGTTATTTCCTCGGCATCATCCGAGAAAACGCTGCTTTCAGACTCTTTGGGAGCAGGTAATTACATTTACAACCCATTTTAAAGCGGTTCTCTGTTGTAAAAACGTATTATTTTTTCGTGTCACACAAAGTTCAAGAGATTTAATGTATGTTTTCGAAGAATATTGCCTGAAAGTTCGATAAACATGATTATTTGTGTCAACTATTTATTTTCAAGCCACTGACGTGTCCCGATTCACCCAGTAAAAGTGAGATTTTCTAGAATTTAGTTCGTTGTTTACTAACTTAAAATCTAAGTATAATTATTATGGTGTGCTCTTATACTTTTATTATTATGCTAGCAGCGAACCGTGAAAATTGACATGGTTTTGAGTATGTAGCGTATCGCGCTTTCGCCATTTGGGAAAGCAGGCGTGATGTATGTATGTACGAAATTTGACATTCTGAAATCATAATCAAAAACTAAAATTCAAAAAATTAAAAAAAAAAGAGTTGGGATTTGTGTGTCAGTTTGTCCCCTCACCCCTTCTCACTGTTGCACATTTTGCAGTTCACAGAATTTTGAGAGGTCAGGCTTACTAAACCACGGCTGACTGGTTTTGATTCGATGAAAAGGGATTAGACGCGGGGATCGGATAGGTACTGTAGTTGGACATTGGGCAAATTGGAGATCCCATTTGGTTTAGTACTGAGAAGCTTAGATATGGATCCCTGTTGAAGTACTCATAGGGTGACGGCACCAGTTATGGACGGTTTAAGTTGACAAGCACCAGTGATGGACACTTCATTCATAATTTAAAGACCATAGAGTTGTGAATTGATTGTTCTAAAACAAATGACTTTTCCTTAGTGGGTAGTAAATAAGAGTCATTGTCCATTACTGGTTCTATGTCCATTACTGGTGCAGTCACCCTAAATTAAGGAGTTTGGATTTGATATTTTAAAGTTGAAGTGGAATAACGATGCAATCAAGTGCATGTATGATAAAATAAACAGGCATATTAGTGCTGGAGAACCCTGTGGTGTCGGGTTTAGAATAACACTTCTTAGTTTCTTGGACGGGTGTCATAAAAGGCTACTAAGGAAACAATTTTAGGTATACATTAGGCGACTGGCTAGGAACCTGTCACCTCTTTCGTACATATATCACGCCTGTGTTCCCAAATGGGGTAAGCAACGCACATAAAATGCCACAAAGACAAATCCTTCACTATGTCATGTTTCGTGGCCACTTCTAGCATTCCCACTCATTAGGTTCCGTACAAATGGGAACCAGTAAAATAATTATTTGTTGTTATAGCGGCAATAGGAATACATAATAAGTGAAAATTTCAACAGCCTAGCCAGCACGGTTCGTGACATACAGCCAGGCGACGAACGGCCGAACAACGTCAATTTCTCAGTAATAATAGAATCCCGTTTTTACCTTTTGGGTACGGAGCCTAAAAACCATTGCAAGTTCAGATAAAAAAATGCGGTACCCTAAAATAAAGCTAATAAATAAAACACGCGTTTCCTTGAAGTCAGGTTTTTGTCATAAATTTTATGGAGACGAAGCAGATATGGTTCTACCTACATTTTCCTATCAAAGGTTTATGGCTGCAGGGGCAATGACTTGTAAAGTGTAACCTGCCTGTCGCTGCTATCGGTAATATGCCAACTTAATTTTACCGTCCAATTTCACCCCTTTACTCCCCTCCAGCAAATTTCAGCCTTAGTTCTAAGGGATGAAGGGATATCTTTGGAAGCGTTGTTTTCACAAGTGTATAGTTAAGTTTGTTTTTGATGCCCCGACATGGAAGATAAAGTTATATGCTTGGATTGATTCTGAGCCAATGTTAATAGTAGCACAATCTGCCTTTCTAGGTTAACTGGTGAAACTAAAAACGATTCTTCCGTAGATGAAGTAAGGTCCGACTAAGGAAAGGTTTAGGTATGATTTAGGCAACAGGCTAGCAACCTATCACTATTGTAACTCTTCCATCTGTTTTAAACCTATTTTACTAGAATTGGCTACAAAACGTGTAACATGTTATTAAAGGGCAGCGCAGACGACAGACTTTTTGTGCGATCGAGTGTGCGGCGCACAAAAAGTTTTCGTGGATTGTATGCAATGTGCGCCGGACTTTTTGCGCTTCGTGTGCGTTACTGCATACAATTCCATAGGTTCTATTTTCACAGATTAAAAAGTCCGTCGCGGATAGTCGGCCATCTGCGCAGGGGCTTATGTGACTGTGAGCGTCACCCATTCGGCCAGTAGTAGATCTTCTTCTACAAACGTCGTCAACTATCAAAGTCTTCTATATCGCGGTCACGAATTTTCAAAGATCTTTTGCATAAATACAACTTCCAACTTTCTCTCTATGGAGACAAATCTCTCTATTGGAGTCTCTCCCACAATACGAACAGTATGATTTGGATTTACATAAAGAGATACAGACATGCCTACAGAATTACAAATTAAAAGATACCATAATAATTTAGAGGCATCTCCCACCAGAAAATGAAACCTGAATCAAAAAAACTGGGCCTCGCAAAATAACGTCAACCTAAATTCCACAACGAAGCCTAATTCCGAAACTGAGTTAACAAAAATGGCGTAAAAGAGAACGTTTAATATTTCGCTGTGACGTATTTTTTCCCACTCAGCGTTCTCCCAAGTAGTGCAGCGCTTAAAATGCCGGGCATAAAACCGTATGGGATTAAGGGGAGGTCGTTTTAATTTTAATGACACTCTCTCATTTTCCTTAAAGCCTAACTTAAAAAACATACATACTTACAATCACCCCTATGTTCCCAAATGAGGCAAATAGAGCACACAAAACGTGACATAGACACAACAATGACCAATTCTCACCTCTCAGCCACTTCTAGCATAATTTTAGGTTTAGGAATAAATGGAAGAGGTATAATAGTGAAAGTTTGCTAGCCTGTCGTCTACACCATAACTTAACCTCTCCATTTCTTCCGTGGATGTCGTAAGAGGCGACTAAGGGCATCCTTAGGAAGAAATGGAGAGGTGTTATTCAATCCCGACTTACTGAAAAACTATTACTACACTGACTATTACTATACTGATTATTACTTACTAAAAGTGAATATTACTTCACGCATGCGACAGAGAGATAGCAGTGGGTTAACGCTCGAATCTCTGTGCTCCGCGACCAGCCTATAGTTGTGAAAGTGAACTAAAAGCGCTGTAGGCGTAACTTGCCCCGTATAGCGTCCCCTTAACACATGAGGACGAAACTCTGCATAATTAATAATGTTCAGGCGGACGTCCTCCATATTCATGGCGGCGCGGCATGAAACTATATTATTAGAGCACGGTAACAGTTTTACCTGTTCTGTTTTACGCCGCTTCTACCAACCACGTAAGCTCTGGAATTCTCTCTATAGACTCTTATAACTAGACCCCGCAATTACATAACATACATACATACATTAACCGTTACGCCTTAGTTATGGGGTAGGCAGAGACAACAGAGCGCCATTCGCATCTATTCTGACATACTTCTCTCGCTTCACTCACATTCATCACTCTCGTCATACACGCCCGACGCACGCTCCCGTAATTAGTGATGATAATTCTATGATATCTTAAGATAGAGTTCTGTTGTCATTTTTGTCATATGTAGTGACAGAAGGATCTAAAATAAATGCCTTTTTGACGCTGCATACATACAACATCATCATAATCATGCCTGTGTTCCTTAATGGGAAAGGCAGAGCACACAAAACATAATAGACAAAACCATGATAAAGACTCTCATTCACTCTTAACCGCCACTTTTCAAAAGTCATTCATAAATAATCACATTTCGTATTTGACGTTACCAATATTGCTGCTCCTCTCTACACAAAAGTTAGCTGGAAGAGATCCCTTTTTCGGATAACTTAGCCTTTTTACTCTGTACCTATTTTTTGCGACTTATCTGTAATTTATCTGTTTGTACTATAAAGAGTTTTTTACTTATTTACTTTGAGCGTACTTGTAGTAAATGTTGTCTACTAAAATATTATGCATATTTTACTTAGTTGCCTCTCACGACACCCTCGAAAAACTGGAGAGGTTTTATGCTAAACCCGACACAACGCCGATAAACAAAGGGAGTAACTAAAATTTATCGATACCTGACTCACCATAAAGCCTACAGTGAACGTCATAGAGACATTACATTGCTTGACAAATGAAATCTTTACTACATGTGTTGTGACAACGTTTCGGAGTCAAAAATCAATTAGTTCGACACAATTCCACCTTCATATTAAATTAAAACTACGGCTGTATGAAAGACGAAACTCAGCAGACTGAAGCATCAGTAATTCCAAAGGTTAAAATCTTGAACAACATAATTTTGTACGAACAAAAGGCCCGAAATGTAAGGGACTGAATTTATTATACTTGTACAGTCGCCTTTGTTTCCTTCCCTTAGCCAGGAAATGTTTATTTTGCTCTAAGTACGCGAGTTCAGCAAATAAAGAGATTCTTGGAGTTCATGATCTTTAGTGTTATTGTGTCACGTATAGGTTAAGAAGAAGAGTCCTATGAACTGAAGATTTTGTCGCCGATATGTCAAGCGAAGTATGTCGACGTCGCGTGACGTATTTTCAAGAATCAATAGTATACACAGTATTATATTTATACAGTATATCGTTCTAAGGGATGGAAAAGTGTTCAGTCTTCTTTATAGGTAATTTTGCTTGAAAACAAAATTGAAGGAATAAAAAAGCTATTAATTAAATTGATTTTAGATTATCTGTTTCTTTTGAGATAATGTTATTAAACAGGATTTTTTTATTTTTGCTTCTTTTGTTCGATTGGCATGATAAAGAAAATAAAAAGTTAAAACCGTATTTTCCTGTTTCATACGCATTTTTGAATTAAGGAACTAATACCACTGTAAAAAATAGTTGCAATGCCTTCAGAGGGAAACTTAAAGCACTAACAAAATATCTAACAAAATCTCACAGCTGGATGAAACGAATGAACGCACAATAATGCAATCGCCTAGGAAATTTTCAATCAACAGCCATCCAACCATTATCTCCTTTTTCATTCAATGAAACATCAGTCTTTTGTTTTTATAATCCTTCCTTCTAAAATTTAGCTTTTGTTTTTCTTCAAAAAGGAACAATTACAAATAATCCTACGTTCGAAATTACAGATCTTCTTTTGTTTCGTTCCTCTTGACGACAATCAATTGTTTTACGACGCCAGTACGGTGCGCAATGGTGTATTAGGAAGCCATGAAAAAGATGAGGACTTTATTAACCGACTTCAAAAAGGAGGAGGTTCTCAATTCGACCTAATTTTTTTTTTGTGTGTTACTCGATATCTCGAAAACCCGTGGACCGATTTTCAAAATTTTTTTTCAGTCGAAAGGGTATAACTCGGAATTGGTCCCATTGGCACGAAACCAGGATCTGATGATGGAATCTTGGAGAAATCGAGGGAACTCTTCAAATTTTATATGGAGATGTACGGCGTTTTCGGTAATTTGTTGATGAAGTCCAGATTTTACATTCAGTAAACAGAATACTTTTAAAATATTGCTAATTTGAAGTCGGTTTTTTTTTTGTTTAAAATTATTTTGGTTATATTTTGGTAATGACCCATAGGGAAACGTGAAATTCTATTTCGGGTGGATTTTACAAAGCCAAAAGTTTTGGCGAAAACCTGGCAGCGGAGAAATAAGTGACATTTTGATTGGCAGCTTGTGATAATGATAATACTTGTCCCTTTTAAAACTGACTTCTGAATATTTTTACTGCCACAATACAAGCAAAAATTAAAGAAAGAGAGAAACGAAAGAAAATAAAGAGAAGAGAACAAAGTGGCTTTAAGTTTTTGATCCTAAGTTATTTTATATTTATACCTATTTCAGCATTGTTAATTGCAGCCTCTCCTGTTTCTCTGTTTCAACAGTAAAGTTAAGTAGATGTAAGAGATCTTTTAAAGAATAAGTTCACTTTAATACTTTACCAACTTGTCGCTAGTGTACTTGACTTAGTAACGGAACTCTAAAATTCTTATACAAATAGACAAACAAAAATTACAAGCGCGAACTTATCTCAAAATCTTACCTTTGCAACGAATCCGTTTTTAGAAACAAATCTCCTATGAAAAAGCTTTAAATATCCTTTGAAAACAATAGCAAGTAAATTCTACTTTTCCGTTCATAAATCCCGTTCTCCCAGGAATTCCGGGACCAATCCCGGAGCGACTATTGGTCTTAATGTTTTATTCATCCCTTTCGTATGGGGATAAGGTTGAGAACTTTTGTAATTAAATATTACTTGCTAGGTTAAAAGTTTGGGTGCCTTTGGAAGTTTGGAGTTCTTAGCCTTAACATGGTAATTACAATACATACATACTATGACGCCTATTGAGAACACGAAATTTGACACAGACCAAACCATGACCATGACTATTTTACGCTACGCAACCATTTTTAGTATAATTTAAGGTTTGAAAATAGATAGAAGAGGTAGTATAATAGTGACAGTTTGGTAGCCTCTTACGACATCTGCAGAAAAAATGAAGAGGTGATATTTTAGACCCCACACCACACGGGTTAACATGGTAATGGTGTTATATCATTCTGTTGGGGCTAACAACCTATTACTACTTTACTCCTTCCATGTAATGTTAAACCTAAAATTATGCTAAAAGAGACTCCGAGGACTTAAATGGTCATGGTCTTGTAAACGTTGAATAACTTCACAAATTGACTGGTGTAAAAAAACTAGCCAACTCAATCTCACATTTTTGAAATGACAGCAATTGTTATAGATATCCAATAATGCAAAAAATAGAGTTTAATAATTGTTCATAATGCCTTTTTGTTCCAATATAGGTAAGTAGGTACATACATATTTGAATTTTGCATAGAATTTGGCACTCATTTAGATCTCCATTGTTTTTGCGGCGACGCCCAAAGCCAAGCGTAATTTTAAACTGAACTTGGCTCTCCTTTTTTACTTTTATGTTTTAAGAGGGAGCAAACATTTTTTACGAACGTAATATAAGATCAGGTGGGGGAAGAGAAACTCAGGGGCAGGGCATGGGTAAGATGCACCACAGACCATAACTCGTCGAGTTATGAGTGAGTATGGTCTGTAGTGCCCTCCTACCCCTGCGTTTCTCTTCCCCCACCTGACCTTAGTGGTTTTGGACCAAAGTTTAAAAAATCGTGAAAAATAAATTAACTCATATTTAGCCATGAAAAAAATATGGTTAGACTAAACATATTCTGTAAATTTACAATAAAATTGTTTCATTTGTAATTACATTAAAATCAATAAGAAAAAAATAAAGTAATGGTTCAATTTTGAAATTATGTAAAATGATATTTGAATAATAAAAACCAATAATTTGATTCATGTAACACCGTTATTCCTCAGTCGACTATATTGTCTATCAGATAATAACAAGTTTATATCGTTTATGGTAAATTTTAATGGAAAATTTTCAAGTGAAAGACAGCTCTGACGCGTATTTTTGTGAAAACCCTTCAACAAATTGGCTAAGTAAAAGAAATCTGTGTTGCTAATAAAATAATATTTACCGTTAATCCCAAGAAAAAGAGTTTATTTATATGTTAAAGTAGTTTTTCTTTAAAAACTTAAGGGTTTATAGCTTTGTAAAGCATTTGAAAAACATCAAAATCGCCGAATTGTGTTTGCACGCTCTTAAGCTAAGCGTCCACTTGTCGGTATCGTACGCATCGGACGTATCGAATGCAACGGATTGTAGTATTCTTTGTATAGAAACTCATACAAGTACGTCCACCTGTCCGCATCGTACGCATCGCATTTCGCCATATAAATGATTGTAATGCGATGCGTGCGATGCGGACCTGTGGACGCTTAGCTTTAGTAGGATAATAATTGTGTACGCTATTTAAAAAAAAGTCGCCACGGTAATAGCTAGAGCAACATTGTGAATCACTGCGCATATATTTGATACAATTAGTGGGGTCGGAAACTCACTCGGTCGGTCGTGTGTCATAATCAGCTTATAATGTATTTGCATAAATGCAATGTATCACTGTCACTGAATACACGGTTGACTGTGTGGTGTCGGGATAAAAAAACGCCTGTCCATTTCTTCCGTGGGTGGGGTAAAAGGCGATTAAGGCGCAGCGCAAACAACAGACTTTTTGTGCGATCGAGTCTGCGGCGCACAAAAAGCCTGGATCGATTGTATGCTTTGTGCGCCGGACTTTTTGCGCGACGTCGTGTGCGTTACTGCATATAATTCCATAGGTTCTATTTTCATACATACATACATACATACATCACGCCTGTATTCCCAAGAGGGGTAGGCAGAGCACATGAATTCAAGAATTCAGTGCCACATCTAGCAATTTCAGGGCATCCAGATTTTCACAGACTAAAAAGTCCGTCGCTGATAGTCTGTCATCTGCGCAGGTTCTGAGTCGCCTCTTACGACATCCACGGAAGAAATGGAGGGCTGTAATTCCAAACCCCTTCATTCATACCCAAAATATTATATTCATTTGAAACAACTACCTTCTCGCTATAAATTATCATTACCACATTGACAGACTTAACTAAGTCACCTACTTAACCGGCGTACTCAGAGTCGAACTCGGATAATTTTATTGTCATTAAATTTAATTAAGCCATCCACGTACCGATAGCTAACTCGTGCGAGCTAATTCTCGTGTGTAGCTGCAGATGGTGCGCCCCATTACTGTACATCATCTTTGTAATCGCGTAGGGATGCTACCCAGCCAGGATTTTATCGATAAAATAAAATGGACTCATTCATAGAAAGTAAGAGTACATTTTTTATTGTGTCATTACAGACCTGTGTAGTGTCGGGTTTGGAAATACACCTCTATATTTATTTTAATAAGTGAATGTCGTAAGAGGCGACTAAGGAAATAGGTTGGTTATAATTATTGGCGACAAGCTAGCAATCTGTCATTATCCTACTAACTTAAAACCATAAAAATAAGCGTAAAATAGACAAGACATTTGTCTACATAGCTTTTTGTGTCCTTACACTCCATTCAGGAAAACAGGCATGATGTATATATATTTAAATGTCAGTGCAGAGAATACTTTAAAATAAGTAGGTTTTCCAGGACAAACTTTTTTTTATCAAAAATGGGCGAGATATCAATGTCAGGTTCGCCGTTTTGTCAGCCATTGCCGCTGTAACGTAAGACAGTCAATACTTTTTCTTATTCCAAAACAATGAAATTTAATTAAATTAGTACCTAAGTAAACATTATATTGTATAAAAACGGACACATGACACATATCGAAATAAGCTCACCACTCCCGTGGCACATTGCTCCTAATGAGCCACAAATTGGCCTGAAACAAATCGACATAATCCCTAAAATAATAGGAGCGAAAACCAAATTATCGACTCTATCAAGTGTAAATCGACATAATTCCAAAAGTATCGATAAACTAAGCCACCTCACTATTCAAAGGCTTGCTGTCTAAAAGCTATTAGCAGCTGGCGGCGGCACCTGCTGCCGTTCCTGTTAAGTACAGCGCCGTAATGACAGCAGCCACATGACAGTCTGAGTTTTACGTTTGACGGCTCCGTCACTCCGCACTTAGGTAAGCGGGCGATTAAAAAGTTTGAAGCATTGTTTTTTAGTGAAGGTAAAGGAGCGGTGGCCATGCAGTCTTGGAAGTGAGAAGTTGGTGGGAATGTCGTTGGAGAGAGGTTGAAGCTCCATAAGTTGAAAACATATTATTGTAAATTATAATAAACAACATGACGGACCTGTTTCTAAATGAAAAATTGTGCTTTAAAATATGTATGCGTCTTTACAATGTTGTGCTTTGTTTTACTATTGTAAAAAAATGCCGTTCTACGTTACGTAAATAACCAACACCAGACCTTCGTACCAAGTGTTTTACTGTTTACATATTTTTATCGCTAATAAGATAAGTTTAAATTAATCTATTTTCAATTTCAACCTTCATACATAATGCATCCGGTTTCAAAATGAAACTACGAATGCGTCAGATGACGGCATTTTATCATTTATCATTGTATTATTGTATCATTTCACAAACCATATGAAACGAAATTAATTTTCAATTAATGCAGCAGTGCATCCACAATGAAATCAGCCTTTAATTCCATGTCGGCTGAAGTTAATTCAATTGGCCGAACAAACAGATCCAAATAGAAGGCAATTTGGGCACTACTGTTTGATGTCAATTGCCAAACACTGCTCGTAACAATAGCAACAGACAATGTTATGGTATGCAGTCTATAAAACGCAAAAACAAAAACATTGCAATAAGGTGTAGGTAATTTTAAATAGAGAATTTCGGAAAACAGTCATTTTATTTCTAACTATTTATTTTCTTTTATGGAAAAAAAAAGCTGCAAATTAGCTTTTAAGTAACATTATAGGTCAGTTAACTAAAGCTGGCACATTCACAGTACTCACACCTGTGCAATTTCGCTAAACAGTATGTTTAAAATTAATAATTTTGATCAAATCGGGCAGACTTTTCATGATACGTATGCAGGTGCAAAGTCACGCCGCATGCTAATTCACCGATACTACACAAACCCAATGCGTACGCCAGCTTTAGTTAACGGACCAGTACCCCCCAGTCAAAATAGGCCCATTCTTTGATAGGTACATGTCAAAAACCGATACAATTAAACCGACAGACACTCTCATCAAACTCATTTGAAACTCAAATCCAGCTGAAGCTGTAAATTACAAAACTAATCTTCACGTGCTCTTTTTTTATTTTAATTGATCAGGGTTGGAATAGTTCATCCCATACTCACTATTACCTACTACTTTTATCGCTTACGTGCAAGCAAATGAAAATGATCTAGATCACACGTGCAAATTTTGATTAGCTCATCAAGTAACATAGGGCAGTTGAGTGTATCATATATGTGCCGCTCTTACGTGTAATTGGTACCTGAAAATGCACCACATGTGATGCCCAGAGAACGTGTAAAAGCTCTCTTTTCCTGTGGTTAATAGTGATTTTACGAATGCGCTATGAAATTCCTAAGACATTTTTAATCATCAAAGGAACCCTCAAGGAAGCACCGGGAAGCATCTCAGGCAAATAAAGATGATCTCACCACTCCAGTACAGCAGTAACCTGTTGCCCTTACTAAGGTTAAAACTTTATTAAATTTAAATCATTAGATAAAGAATCTGAAGTTTTTTTGTCTCGGATATTAAATCACTTATTGTAATACAGAAATGGCTAACTGTCAAAATAATGATAGCACATTGTATTGTTTATAGGCGTGTTTGTATGTATGTATGGTATGTACTTTTAATGTAAGGTTTTGCAGGTAGGACCTCGAGTAGGAGTCAATTCGGATCACTACCACCGTCTTACTTGCTGATCCTGCCAGCAGTGGTCCGATGTGTGCCGGCACGGAGCAGCTTCTGTCATTTTAAGGCATTTTGCACCTCGGTGTGTTGTCAACTCTTCTGCAATCTTTCTGACGTTGAGGGTGTGCGTGGGCGATAGTGTTCCATTTTGCTCGTGAATCTTTCTTATCGTGCATAGACCTACAATTATGAGTAAATATTTACGCAGTGACTTAAAAAATAATTACGCAGTAACAATAATTACATCATGCAATAATTTTACATTAATTTCCATCTAAAACAGAACTGAAGCATCTTTCCTGTACAGAAAGGCCGTCATTTGAAAAATGAATTTGTTAATCGAGTTTACTCTTCCCATTAAGGCAGTAATGTCGAATCTTCAAAAACACTTACAGCCCAAACGAGATTTCCTTTAAAACCAAAGCAATTACACATAACCTCATTAGGAGACCGTGCACGTTTTCGAAAAAAAAAGTAAACGGAAAACTTATTTTACTAAACGCCTCTTCTAAATTCAATTTGGCTGTTAAACGAGATTCCATTTTCGAATATTCTTAAAAAGAAACTCGTGGTAGCAGCCGCTGGCACCCTCAGTTCGCTTTTAACCGCCGTGGGGGGTGCACGCGCCCTCCGTACAAAAACGCGGGAACTCGCGTGACTTAGCGTAAGTTTCCAAAGTGACATTTGATACGAGTGTGTGGAATTTCGCAAAATGGATGTGCATCTGTGGATGATGTTTTCACTGCTTTTATTTCCTGGTAAGCGACGTTTTGTTCTTACATCTCACTAAAATCGCTCTTTATAACCATTTACGACGATGTTACTATTCATTCGATTCCTGAAAGTTGCGATTCCGAGATTCTGAAATTGAATCGTGTACGGAACGAAAATGCACAGAATTAAAGTATCCATTTTAATTTACGATTTTCAATACAGCGGCCGGCCTATCATGTTTCCCATTTTCATCTGATGAATGAATCTAGGTTCAGAGAAATGAAACGCCGATTCGTGATTGTTTTATAAAATTTATGCAGTTCCATTTTTAAATTAATGATATTCGGAGGTCAGCTGCTCGCAGCAGGCAGATGTTTCTTTATTTGATTTGCATGTTTTTTTCAGCTTTTAGTGGAATAAAACAATAACGAAACGAATTTCCATTTGTTTTCAATTAGAGAATACGCCGTGACTTTTCGATCTCTCTATTTCGCTCTCTGCAGTCGGATGCTTGCTACAGAAACATTTCGAAATCTTGTTTCTAGTTAGTAACAGTAACCGACTTCAAAATTAGAAAAAGTTTCTCAATTCGACTGTAGTCCTTTTTCTAAGCGTTGAGTACTTTTCTCCGATAAACTAACTTTACACAACTTTAGTAAGTACATGGACATATAATAGGTATTCTGATTATTTGAGGACTTATTACAATATTGAGCGATTGTCGTTATTTATTGAAAAAAAAATTAACTAATTTGCAATGTAATCTACTATATAAAAATAAGTCGTGTTTTCCTTCCTGACGAAATACCTCCAGAACGCACGAACCGATTTGGCCAATTCTT
>BHDV01071282.1:46677-58074 GCA_005406045.1 Adoxophyes honmai
CGAACGTGTGTTCAGCGGTTGGCCGAACATTTGTTCGGTTGTTTGGTTTGAAGCCAACCAAGTTCGTGGTTCGGACCAAACCAATGGTCGTTTGTTAGGGCTTTTCCACCTCTCCATTTCTTACGTGGATGTCGTGAGAGGCAATTAAAGGTATATTTTAATTTTTACATGACAGGCTAGCAACCTGTCACTATTATAACTGCCAACTCAAAACCTAAAAAAATTATGCTAGAAGTGTCCACGAAACGTAAAATTGACATGATTTTGTCTATGTAGCGTATTGTGTGCTCTGCCTACCCCGTTTGGGAAAACAGGCGTGATATAATGTATGTATGTATTTTATGTTAGCTTTATAACTGGTGTACCTAATATAGTTCCATTCAGTAGTAGAGATAAAATTAAGGAGTAGTTAAAAATAATAATAATTGAATGCTACCAATCTTTCAAACACCTATACTTGACACCCGTATTGCAGGTGTAGCCTTACTGTCATTAAATGACACTCGTAAAGGGCTATTTTTCTAGAAACTACCAAGAATACCCTCTGCTGACATCATCCCCTACATTATAACCCAAATGGGGTAGTTGCCCCATATTTCAATACCCTTCATACCCCAGCAGTCATTAGCTTATGCTTAACGTCCTGAGAGTCAATAAAGCGGGAATCATGCCGCAATGATAAGTGGGCGTAAAGTGCGAAGCGCCCGAGGGAGCTGTAAATCCGCCCCTACTACTGTTCGCGGGGGATTATTCGAAAATATTCGCCGGATATTAAAATAACTGGATAAAGTAGCGTTTTTGCACGAGGTGAAAAGTGCGAGGTAACTCTAAAATCTATATAAAAAGGGTTTTGCGTTGGGAACAAGCTTGCAATTTGTCACTATTATACCAGTTTTATAACTTGGATATTGCTAAGGTGGCTTCGAAGCGTCAAACTTTCATGGCTTTGTCTATTAAACAGAAACACTTCGAGCTTCTACAAAAAATATTATTTTTATTGTTGAAAATGTGACGCTAACCGTGAACAAATCACCTACAGCAACTTTAAGTTTATTTTGAGCTTGTAGTAATATTGTGATAGTATGTAGTGAGTCTTTTTTTAATTTTGTTGTTAACTGTGACCTGCTACATTTTATTATTTAAAAAGCAATAATAATTTATATCTTAAAATAAAAAATCTTATTAATCCAAATGGAAAATCGCGAGCAGCTGGAAAATAAGATCTTTTATTTTTTACCTAAAAAAAAAATTTTTGTCCCGCTTTCCCTTGAATTAGATGATAAACAAAGACTGAAGTACAAATTGCATAAACCCTTAATTTTCAAACAATGTAAGAGTCTATTTTTTTCTTTTTAAAAGTGATCTGAAACTCAAAGTATCACTTGCCGAACCAATGGTAGGAGCCAGGGAGAATAACGACAGACGTACCGAAGTTTTATCTCAACAATAAAACAAGTCACGTGTGCTTTCTAAACATAAATATGGCGGCATAAATAAGATATAAAGGTGGCTCTGTTTTCTTCCATAATTGCTCATTGTTATTCGGCTTGGATACTTGGATCTCGGTTTTACAGCATCAGAGCTGAATGAGTTGTATGAAGCGTTCAGGATAGGTACTGCTTTAATTTTATTTATGTACCTACTAGCTTTTGCCCGCGGCTCCGCTCGCGTTAAATTCGGGGTATCACAGAAGAGATAGCACACATACCAATTTATAGTTTTGTACATTGAAAACTTCCACCCCTCACTTTAGGGAAATGGGGGGTTTTGAAGAGACAAAAAGAAGCCTATGTCACTCTCCATGTCCTAAACTGTCTCTACTTAAAAAATCATGTCAATCCATCGCTCCGTTTAGCCGTGAAAGACGGACAAACAAACAAACACACTTTCACATTTATATATTGGTACGGATTTCCTCAGGCGCCTCTTACGACATCAAGACAAGATACAAAAGAGATGGAGAGGTTTTATTCTTAATCCGACACCACACGGACAATTTTATTTACGCTAACAACCTGTCACTATAAAACCTAAAAACCTGCCAAGTGCGAGTCGGAATCGCGCACGAAGGGTTCCGTACCAAAAACTGCAACAAATCATAATTTTTGTATGGGAGCCCCTAATACTAATTTTATTTTAATTTAATTATTTCTTTTTAAAGTAGATATTTGATTAAATATTCTGTGAGCATTTCAAGTATTTAGCTGTCACAGTTATTTAAATAGACCCAAAACAGCAAAAAAAAACACGTTTTTAATATGGGAGCCCCCCTTAATTATTATTAATAATTTTTTTAATTTTAGTATTTGTTGTTATAGCGGCAACAGAAATACATCATCTGTGAAAATTTCAACTCTCTAGCTGTTACGGTTCGTGAGATACAGCCTGGTGACAGACGGACAGACAGACAGACGGACAGACAGACGGACAGACAGACAGCGAAGTCTCAGTAATAGGGTCCCGTTTTTACCCTATGGGTACGGAACCCTAAAAAGTATGCTAGAAAAGGCCACGGAACGTGCAATAGTCTTTGATTAAATAGGTTATGTCTATAGTGAAAAATAACGGAATTATTCACATTGTTTACACCGAGATTAGCTCGACATGTTTTGGGTCAATCCTTGACCCATCATCTGGAGCTACGCGCCACGACAGCGGGCAGACGCGCACTGACACCGTCCGCTGCCGTGGCGCGTAGCTCCAGATGATGGGCCACGGATTGACCCGAAACATCTCGAGCTAATCTCGGTGTAAACAACGTGAGTAATTCCGTTATTTTTCACTATGAGTGAGTCTCACGGTAGTTTTAGGTTGTCTATATATTTATTCTCAAACGGGATAGGTTGAGTACACGTAACCCTTTGACACCATGACAATGTCACGTTTGAGGGTGCTGCTTCTCGTATAATTTAAGGTTTTAGCACGTTTAATAGTGACAAGTTGCTAGCATGTCGCCTAAAGCGTAGCTCAACCTATTTCCTTAGTCATCTCTTACGCCATTCATCAAAGAAATGGTAAGGTGATGTTTTATGCCCGACACCACACAGAAAACAATTTCTTCAACCTAAAATTATGCTGAAAGTGGTTACAAAGCACAAACAGTCGTGTTTTACTATGGCTCGAAGGACCAATTCTATAGACCTAAATCTAATCTATAAAACCCGTCTAAAAATGAAACCCGTTTTCCGTTGTCACGCCATAACATGAAAACGGCTAGACCAATTTGGCTAATTCTTTTCTTTGTAGTTTTTTAATACTCTGTAGAAGGTTCTTACGGAAAAAAATGTTAAGAAAATCTCTCAGAAAGATTTAAAAATACAAAATAATGTATTGCATCAAAGCTACTCTAAGGCGGTACGAAGTTCGCCGGGTCAGTTTTCAATAATAATCGGTCTTCCTTCGATAGTCTCTTTAATCCGTCAGTCTAAGTTCTAAGTGTCAAGTCGTCAAAAAATCATAATCATAACAAAAAGTAAAACCATAATATCAAAAGAGTTCACTACATTTGTATACCATTCCACTCGGCCATTGGCGGCCGAGCGAGCCGAGCCAATTGAAGTCTTGTTCGCCCTTATTGCGTTGACATAAAGCTTTTTCGACCCGCGTTTTGCCGAAAAGGCGTCGACTAATGTGGGGAGACCCTAAGCAGTCACATAAATAATGAACACCCAACCGAACATATTTACAGCCCTTCACTCTTGCCACCTCCAACCATTCAATTACCTAAGCCTTTGATAAAAAACCTTGGAAAACTCTTAAGATTTTCCACTTTCATAATCCGATCCGTCCTGTCGCTCCAGCCGTTCCTTTGATGACTATTTCCATACTTCGCCCGTTTGTCTTTCCGTACTTCAAAGGGACCATTCGCTAGAAATAAGCTTTGCCGAGTCACTGAATATCCGATAAGTTATTTGGGTTGAGATTTAATACCAATCGTAGATTTTGAGGCCTTGGATTTAATCTGGGCACCGGTTTTGTATCGTGGTTGTATGATGCGGGGATGTGACGCGATATCAGTACGTCTAGTGTGTTCAAAACGATCATGCAGTCAATAACGATTTCGTTTGCGAGTTTCGCAATCTCCATAAAATTTAGTGTTAATTCGCAAATGAAATCGATATCGAATTCATCATCGTACACTACGAGTAGAGGCTCTGATGAAACTTTTTAGGCAAGATTTTACGCAGTAGGTATAAAAAAAGTCATTACAAACTTTTTTTATCGAAAGCAACACACGACATATTTAAACAAGAACATATGAAAAGACAATAAGAAAACGTGGATGTATCCATTTTATTTTACTATGATCGAGTCTCACGGTAGCTTTACATTATTTTTTTGTCAAAATATCCAGACTTCATAAAATAATATTCATTTTAGGCAGGTGTATAGTAAAAATACTAGTTTCATAAACGTTGTTATTGTTATTACACGTTGTTACAACGTTTATGAAACTAGTATTTATTAATGTTCTTGTATTTAGCACATTGTTGAAAATAAAAAAAAAGGAACAGGAAATAAAAATGTTAATTTTAATGTCTCTAAACCATCGCCATACAATAATTATAAAAAAACTTGAAACTATTACGTCTTGGTGACACAGGAGAACTGAAAATTGGGCCTTAGCTCAGCTCGAGACGTTCCATTCGCACACAAGGGGTTTCGTACCATTGGAAAAGTCAACAGGTACCATCGCGAACCGGGATTGTTGAGCCACTTACCTATGTTTGTAACTTGGTCGTGTAATACTAATCCAATAGCTGACATCTAGTCGGTCACATCGGTCATTGATCACACGTCTAAATTGCGAACAGTGGCAAGTGGCTCAACAATCCCTGTTCGTGACTGTACACTTGCCTGTGCTATATTCATATCAAGCAACACAAGGCAAACAAAGCGCGTCTGCTATTAAGGAAACCCAGAACATATGGAAGGTACAATAGTGACAGGTTGCTAGGCTGTCGCCTAAAACATACCTTAACCTATGTCCTTAGTCTCCTCTTAGGATATCCGATGAAGAAATTGAGAGGTATTAGATATTGTAAAATTCGACATTGTGTGGTTTATTAGTTTCTAATATTATTTTCTTTATTCGCAACTATAATTAGAAGGTACTCATACGATTGTGTATTCACATTATTATACATTGATATAATGATATTAATGATTATGGCCGTATAGGCACGTCAAATGAATTGAAATTAATTTTCACAATTACAATGCACGTTGTGCTGCCGTTACTGCATATTTACTGGATAATCCACCCGTAATATTGCGATTGCAATTTTGGTATCAGAAACCAATAAAAGTCCGTGTTATAATATTGAGTAGAATTGGAGCCAAGTTTGGATATAAATGGCTGTTTTTGTAGCTTTTAGAATAGCACCTCCCCTTTTCCTCCCGTGGGTGTCGTAAGAGTCGACTTTGGGAAAGGTTTAGCGTATTATTGTTGGCGATAGGCTAGCAACCTGTCACTTCAATATCACGTTTAACCATCTGGTTACCCTGAAATTGCTAAACGTGGCACTGGATTTTTGAATTCACGTGCTCTGCCTACCCCTCTTGGGAATACAGGCGTGAGAGTATGTATGTATGTATTTATGTTGAAAATATTTGAAAAAATGGATGCGTAATAGTCGTCATGCCTGTTGTCACACCGTTAACTGAGCCATGCCGGCGTTAGAAATCCAAGTTCTACCCTATTTCCCTTTCTGGCATTAAATTTGAAAATATCTAACATAATGTAATGTACATACTTTGATGGTATTTTTACTGATGAAAGCGACGTCTAGCGGCCAAATTTTCTCTTCAGTATGACCGTTACTTTTTAAACCTCGATGTCGAGCTCATTGATGAATTTACAGTTTGTTACGTTACGTACGTCGAAATGGGGGCTTGTGACGTCACATCCTAGTTAAAATTGTATCACATATCATGGTGACGTCACACAAAACTTCTAATAACTTAATATTCGTAATTTTTTGAGTCAAACAAAAAGAAAATAGGTGTACAGTATTTTTAAAACATTTATCTGACAGAGTAACAAGTTTTGTTTTGTCATCTTGCCATTATCAGCATAGTGACTTTACTATATACCTACTGCTTGAATAACTCTTCTTCATAGGTGTCTTCTAACAAAAACTAGAAGCTTGTCAGAACTTGGCTCAATCTCTACGTGCACCTCATACAGTATAGTTCAATTACAGATTGTTTTGCTCGTTTCATTTCATTTGTACGCTGTTTCCAGACACTGTGATTAATTCCAGTAATTTTACAAAATCAATGTTCAATTCGTAATCAAATTGAAATTAAAGCGTATTATATGCTTTTGTACGATGGCTCCAATAATAAAATGCTAACAAAGTAGCAAAGTCGGTCAATATAATTTTAAATTAAAACATGTTAGGTATACGCATGTTGCCGAATTTAATTACAAAATAAACCGGCCAAGTGCGAGTCGGACTCGCGCACGAAGGGTTCCGTACCAAAAACTGCAAAAAATCAGAATTTTTTGTATGGGAGCCCCCTTAAATACTAATTTTATTTTTATTCAATTATTTATTTTTAAAGTAGATATTTAATTAAACATTATGTGAGCATTTCAAGTATTTATCTGTTACAATTATTTAAATAGACCCAAAACAGCAAAAAAAAAACTGCAAAAAAATTGGTTTTTTGTATGGGAGCCCCCTTAAATACTAATTTTATTTTATTTTAATTATTTCCTTTTAAAGTAAATATTTAATTAAATATTCAGTGAGCATTTCAAGTATTTACCTGTTACAGTTATTTAAATAGATCCAAAATAGCAAAAAAAACACGTTTTTTGTATGGGAGCCCCCCTTAATTATTGTAATTATTTTAATTTTAGTATTTGTTGTTATAGCGGCAACAGAAATACATCATCTGTGAAAATTTCAACTCTCTAGCTCTCACGGTTCGTGAGATACAGCCTGGTGACAGACAGACGGGCGGACAGACAGACAGACAGACAGCGAAGTCTCAGTAATAGGGTCCCGTTTTTACCCTTTGGGTACGGAACCCTAAAAATGGTTTATCGTTAAAAAAGACCACTATCACCATCATTCGGCATTCTCCGGTTATATTATATGAGGTTACCTATCTGTCTACATAGTGCAACCCTGTTTTTTAGGGTTCCGTTCCCATCAGGTAAAAACGGGACCCTATTACTGAGACTTCGCTGTCCGCCCGTCCATCCGTCCGTTTGTTACCAAATTGTATCTCACGCAACGTAAAATAATCATAATTTTATCTATTTAGTGTTTCGTGTGCTCTGCCTACCCTATTTGCGAATAAAGACGTGATGTATGTAGATATGTATTTTAATTGCCTAACTTCTATGTCATAAACATTGAATTACAGCTTTTTTTTTTGCTTTCAGATCAATGTCAAGTTATTCGTCTACAATCGGTAAGATTGCACGCTATTTTATCATTTAAAACATCGAACTTAGATTAAATTTAATCGTAGTGAAAAATACGGAAACTCACGTTTTAAATCGAGTATAACTCGATTGCATTTGCGGCGGATATGAAAAGTGAAAAAAAGTTAAAAGTCATATTTCGACGTCATCTTTA
This sequence comes from Adoxophyes honmai, assembly GCA_005406045.1. NCBI lineage: Eukaryota > Metazoa > Arthropoda > Insecta > Lepidoptera > Tortricidae > Adoxophyes > Adoxophyes honmai. The sequence goes on from BHDV01071282.1 coordinate 54,276, forward strand.
GAGCGAATAACACGCGACACGCGTTCAACGAACGGCGCTGTTCAATAGGGTGGGCCGTATAAACTTTTTTCCGAATTCCGCAACGCAAGACCCCTCAAAAGTTGCAGAAAAATTAACACATTGCTGTAAAAATAATATGAAAAATCTTGTATACTATATTGAGCCCTCTACCGACGTTTGAATTTTAGAAAAATGACAAATTTTCGACATAACTTTCATGTCATGTATTTCATAGAAGAAGAAAAAAATCTGATTATATTTCGACTTTCTACTCTTTACTACATTGTATTGTTACTATCTCATAACATTACAGCAAGACTGCACCTGTTTACGACATTTCAACACTACTTGTTCTTAATGTGATTTTTGCCTTAAAATTGCTGGTCGGGACGCGTCGTAAGCTCTGATTTCTTAAACCTATAAGTGCTTACGAGTGTATTAGAAAAATACTTACGACACAAAAAAGTATTTTAGAGTTAATTTGCACTAATTATTGTTACGATAAAGGTATAATTAGTACCTAAATGAGTGACAAACCTTTATTTAGATTGGCTGGGGCACGACGGAGTGAAACTGTTTGCCCTATGTTTGGAAAGTTCGCTGAGCTAAATAATAAGCAGCTTCCTACAATAAGTGATGTTGTAAAGTGCATATTATTGAAGAGGCATGAATTAAAAATTAAAAATAATGGGAAACAACCTTCTCACTCCGACATTTTTCAATTGGTTAGTGAAGAAATCCACTTTATTTGGAAAAATGCTTCCATACCAACAGTTTCTCAAGACCGGGTCAGGCAGTTACTGAAACTCCATTTTGACAAATGCCTGTCACTTATAAGGTAACCTAGATCTAAACAAAATAAATCATTTCAACAAAAATGAGATGATTTTAAGTCTTCTTGCCTGATTACATTGCTTGACATACGCTCTTGCAAATGTAAAGAAAAATGCTGTTGCCCGAAAGAAAAAAGGTACCAATTAAAGAAGTTCCATTTTGATGGATTAAAGAGGTGAGAGGAAAATGATTATTGGCAATACAGATAAGATTGAGACACAAAAGCTTCAAAAAAGATTGTTAGGGTCCAAACTAATTTACTTCCTTTATGCGAACACCCTTGCCAAGTTGCCACACGCAAACGGTTGAAAGGACTGTAAAATTAGTGACTGAAGCCTCTGAAAGTGTTATAGGGGAATCTGTAAGGGAAGGATTAATTAGAAATACACTGAAATTACGTACCATGATGCCCAAATTTGATTCGAAAAAAAAAAACTTCCATAGGGTTAAAATTTAACGAAGTTCTGTCTGTCTTGATTACATCGAGTTTTGTATTATTCTTAAAGATTGTAATAAACTGTTAAAAGTATCCCGTTAAACAAGCTTCTATTTATGTTGTTCCATCAAAAAAGTATTTTCTTTTGACACTTTAGTCATTGCACTAACCAACTCAATATAAGTGAAAAAATCGATAAAATTGAATTTTTCGACAGCTGGTAGAGGGCTCTAGACATGTTTATTTTTTAAAACAAATTATATCATTTAGATCAGCATTACACGCCGCAACTTTTGAGAGGTCTTGCGTCACAAAATTCGAAAATATTTTTTTTTTCATACATTAACGGCCCAGCCTACTGTTCAATCGCGCGACTTTGAAACGCGACTACTAACTCCATACATCTCTGAGCGCGTGAAACGCGTGACGGTCAAACCATCCTATATGAAAGGCTACGGCCTGAAACATGTCGAGCTAAACTCGACTTAAGACCTCAGTTATCCGTGTTTTTTATTATAAGTCCCATTTTTAAACTATACTACTGCTTAAATCGTATCGCCTGCGCGGTAAGAAGGGAGCGCGGGAAGATATAAACGCTTGTGTGAGAGGGGCGAGCGGAGCTGAGCTGAGAAAGTGCGTCGCTCTCTGCCCCGCATGGCCCTTTCACCCACTTTTCTTACCCCGCAGGCGATTTAATCGACCTTTTTCGCAGATTCGTCGACTTTTAGAAGCAGAAGAAGCATCTCAATGACCATATCACAGCATTTTAGCGAAACCACAGTCATGCCAGGAGTTGACGTAAGTAAAACTTTAAAACTACTATTTAATTTATTTTCTTATCGTATAAATAGTTAGCTGCGGGAGACAGGGTTTCCTTTTGTGCCGCTGATTGTTAATAATTATTTAGGACACAGTCATGTGCAGAAAGTTGAATTTTTCATCGAGTGCCAGTAATTTTTACTTAGTCATGAATTGACAATTACTTTTAGGATGAATATTTATGTGACATTGTCAAACATATTTTTTTGGATAATCACTTAAACAGACACGGTAAATTGTTTTGGTTTGGTCACGTACAGATACAGAAAAATAAACGTAGTTTTATTCTATGACTTTATAATTTGATCATTGAAGCCGTTTTTCTCTCAAACAGGTGCATCTACAATGTACTATAAACGGACAGAATCCAGCAAAATTTATATGGGAGAGAGACGGCAAGATTGTTACGTCGAATACTGATTCAAGGTAATAATAGTAATTTATAATACTAATGTGGAAACTAACATAATTCTAAGCCAGTACCGGCAGCCTTAGATCACAATTCAAGTAAATATAGTTCTGTTGTACGGTCAAGGACTTTAATTCATGAGCCACCATAGAACCTTCTCAAAGAAAAATCATAACGATTTCCCTTGAAAATTAATGGAATGTCACTATGACATTTGCTGTGAATTGGTTCCATGGTGGCTCATGAATTAAAGTCCTTGACTGTACTTAACAAAATACCTTCAAAGTTACATAATAAATTGATTGCGTCAAAAAACTTGAACTGAAACTGTTAGGAATTAAAAGTAAAATACAGTTTAACCTTAACCACGACACGGCGCGAACCGAGTCGCGCACGCATAGTCTATAGCTATAGCTGTCATTGTCTAACTAGATACTAATATTATTAATGCCGTGGTCGCCTTCACCCGCCGCCCGCGGCCGACAACGGCCCGCCGCCCGCGGCGTCTGAATAATAGTAGTAAACGGAACGCCGCACGCGGCTGGCGAAAACGACCACTCCCGAGCATTCCCGAACATACTATTCAGACGCCGCGGGCGGCGGGCCGTTGTCGGCCGCGGGCGGCGGGTGAAGGCGACCACGGCCTTAAAGTCTATTTCGCGCGTCTATTTTGTGCTTATCTTACAGTTTATTTTCTACTGTTAAAGATTGTTGTACACTTTCAGCCATTATTGTTTCTGCCTATTTGCGAATCTGCACAATTCCTTTATCAAGAAGATTTTTATTAGCATGTAAATAATTATTTTGTCACGCTCAAATTTATTACTTTAATATAAATTTATTCAAGCATTGAAAACGTCATGAAATTTTGAAAAGCACATTTCATATTCGAGATGAAAAATAAAAAAAAACATGTGTCATATAACTTTAACAGAACTAAAAGAAGTTGTAGCTTTATTAAAAATATTTAATCAAATTTGTTACGTTCAACAAAGTAAGTTGCAACTTGATACCAACTTTTTCATTTTTCTTTATTCGTCAGACGAGTACTCTTGTTTCTATTGGCAGTTCGCTTGTGTCTTACAAGTTTGAGTGTTGTTCTGGCTATCCGCAAATTTTACTGTATCCGTGAATATTCGAGAAAAAATCTTTTATTGAATTGATGGGACAGACCCTTCGGCTGTAATTCACTGGGATATTTTATATTAGCAGTTACAAAAGGGATCCCCTTGGAATGCATAATTTTATTTAGACTATTATTGTTTCGCATAATTGATTTGGCATAATTAATTTTGGCATAA
>BHDV01071282.1:66348-86300 GCA_005406045.1 Adoxophyes honmai
CTGAGACATAAATTGTAGGAAATTGTCTCTAATTTTATTTTGTACTATACAGTTTTATTGTAAATTGAGTCAGACAGGAGATATTTTCAAAAACTGATTTTACGCGCCATTTTTCCAATATGGTGGCGTTAGCGGCATAGATACGAGGTGGCAAAGTAGAAATTCAGATAGAGCACCTCAAAATCTATAATATTACCAATTTTCAAAACTCCCGGAAATCATTCCAGGCAAAACTACCCAATGATCAAGCTATTATTTAACTGAGTTGATTTTATTTTATTAGTTGACCTATTTAGGTCAATATAATACTAGTCATTTAAATAATAAATAAATATTAAATACTCTTTTAAAGTAATTAGCGACTGAATACAACAAAAACACAACTTGTCTCTTCAAACATCATTAGGCACTCACAAATTACGAATCTGGATGCTATCAGACACCATTCAAGACATTACTAACATTTAAAATTTTCCAAATCTAAAACGATTCATCTTCTTCCTTTTCCCCATGACTGACACTTCCTTTTAAGAATCGGAACGCTCTGCCAAAATCCAGTCGCAGTCATAAAAAGAAATCGGGAATAAAATTTAACTTTGCTTTCAAGTTTCGTTGCCAACAACCCAGTTGTTCCGTTTTCTTTGTTAAATCTGCTTTATCATTGATAAATTTAACGATCTGCATAGGATAATAATGCCTTGATCACACGTACCGAGTAGAGTGGCGAGAGAGTGTTCTCGGCCGAGTACTCGGTTCGTGTGTTCTATGAAAACAATAGTACACACGAACCGAGTACTCGGCCGAGAACACTCTCTCGCCACTCTACTCGGTACGTGTAATGAAGGCATAAGTAAAACCTCTAGTAGGTAAATCATGCGGATGACGTAAAAATGACGTACCTAATTTTGCACACAGGATGATTATCTGTAGGTATTTAAGTCTGCCGTGTGACATAGCGCATGAAGTAACAAATTAATTGCGTATAAATCCATGACATCTACACAGAGTGGCAGGATGATGTAGTGAATAAAATAAATGTGACAAAATTTATTATCGTAAGTACGATAATAAAAGTGTATAAATATGTTATTAAAAAATATTTGTGGGCATTATGTACTACAACTATTTCTTTAACAGGTCTATAATTGTTGTCACAGACATTACCACAGCTTTAATACATTTTTCTGCATAACTTGATTGTCCGAGAAAAAAAAAATGTCCAACAATTTCGCTCTATCAATGGAAATCGCACTACTCGATTGCTCGGTTTGTGTAGATATATCTCTCACATTTCCTTTAGTTTGCGTTCCCACGGACACGAAAATGTCAGATGTACTGTCGTTACTTTTTGAAATCATCCTGTGATTGGTTCTACGTCATTCGCATGATTTGTTCGAGGTCTGATAATAAGTAACTGTCATATTGTTAAACACGTTACTCAAGCTGTTATTTGTCACATTTACGATTTTATTAACTAACAGTTGCTCGGAACTCCTACGTATAATTTGCTAACTTAAATCCTGCGGGAACTATGCATTTTGCGGGATAAAAGTAGCCTATGTGCTAATCCAGGACGTCAGATTTCTGCATACCAATCATCATCATCATCCAGCCTATACATATACCTCCCACTGCAGGGCACAAGCCTCCTCTCAGTATGAGAGGGCTTGGGATATAGTTCCCACGCGGGCCCAGACGCTGCATACCAAACTTCACTAAAATTACTCAAGCCGTTTATTCGTGAAGAAGTGACAAACATACAGATACACCCACAATCTTTCACCTCTGCAGTATTAGTGTGATATAATGTGATATTCTTTGTGATAGGTATGAACCTATTCTAGTAGATATCCATATAGACATCGATAGAGATGATATCGTCAACCATTCTAACAAATATCTGTTTATTTATTTATTTAGTACAAAAAAATATCAGGAATTGTAAACTGATAAAAAAAATCTTGTTACTACTAAACTTGTGGACCTACAAGTATGGCGAGTAAAAACGTCAAACCGGTAAAAATAATTATAATTCTGTTGAAACCTCTATGAAAGCACTTTCCTCGATAATTAAGGATTTATCTTAATTGACTGGGCTTGAACGGGATTCTTCAAATTAAGGTTTTTAATTTACAGTATCAAATTGAATTGCTTAATAACGATGAGACATTACAGAATTTTTATATTATATATTACATCCTGTGGCAACTTGTTGACAAGTTTGTAGGTCGCAACTTGTCGACTGACTGTTTGGAACGTTGGTAGGTATAGTTTTATTTAAGTTTTGAGATAAGAAGTGTATGTTTGTTTAAGTAACAAACAGTACATAATGCAGCAACGGTGCAGCAACGGTTTCTGTTTGTGCCTCTATTGGGTATTAAAATGTCACTATCTGCCTTAATCACACTAATATTTTAAACTAGCCGTGCCCATGACTTCGTCCGCGTCGAATAGATTTTTTTCCACATTTTCCAATGTTTCTTCGCTCCTGTTGGTTGCATCGTGATGTTACAACATAGCCTTAAGTCTTCCTCAATAAATAGTCTATCCAACACAATAATATTTTTTCAATTTGAACCAGTGGGTCCTAAGATTAGCACGTTCAAACAAAAACAATCTCTTCATCTTTACAATATCGGTACAGATGAGAAAGTTTGTGCGTATGTGTGTATATATTTTACCTCTTCACCAATTTTGATGCAGTTTTCTTATAAAACACGGATAACTCACGTTATAAATCGAGTTTAGCTCGACATGTTTCGGACTAAGTCGTAGCCCTTCATCTAGGAGCCGCGGCAGCTGCTGCTGCCAAACGCGAACTGCGCGCCTCGGCTCTCTTCGCGCGACTGCACAGAGAGCCGAGGCGCGCAGTTCGCGTTTGGCAGCAGCAGCTGCCGCGGCGCCTAGATGAAGGGCTACGAATTAGTCCGAAACATGTCGAGCTAGACTCGATTTATAACGTGAGTTATCCGTGTTTTATAAGATGAGTGAGTCTCACGGGAGTTTAATGTTAATTGATGCAGTTTGATATGCAGGAAACTTACACCCAGTATTAACACATAGGCTACTTTATCCCAGAAATATAAATAAGTCCTGTGGTATTGCGATAAAATAATTCTACGCTCTCAACAGCTACCAGGTAAAAAACGGTCTTATAATAATCGAATCAAATTTATTCATGAAATTGCTTTATTCACAGATAATGGAGAGGAACCTGGAAGTGTTCAGTGTACTAATAATAAAGAATGTGTCGTTAGATCACTGTGGAACGTACACCTGTGTCGCTGCAAACCATGTCGCAAAAGTAAACCGGACCGTCAACCTTTACATTAAAGGTAATTTTGCGCAATCGCTCGCTTTGTTCATATTTAGAGACTTCATTCTGTCGATGTCACTTTCTTGGCTGCTTCAGAAGTAACTAATTACTTTAGTGCCTTATTCCGTTAATATCTACTATCTAAAGTAAAGTAAAGTAAAGTTTAATGTTCCGACAAAGTAAGTTTCATTTAATGAAATACGGAATAGTAAGTTAAAGTTTAAATTATATAAAAAGTACAACTCTGAAGTGGTCAATTTCTTGCATTTAGTTAATTTGTCAAACACAAATAATGTATAAAACTTACGAACATATACTTGCAAAAAAAAAACTTAAGACTAGCATTTTACTGATTATAAATGTAAAAAAAAACTGTATTTGTTTTATTTATTTTAAAACGCAGGTTCTCATAAAAATGTAATAAATTCGAATTTTTTGTACCTACCCTACTTGATATTTGAAATAAAACTTTAAATTTAAAATTACTGAATAAACTATTTTACAATTTACTCAGGAAAATCAGCCACTCAAGAAAATAAAACAATAGATATTACTGTCAAAAACCACTCTAAAACAACATAATATGTATATTTAATTTAAAAGTCTGGCAAAACATAACTCCATCCAGCCGAAAGCCGCGAAAAGTAATATAGGGACAGCATCAATTAATTTTAATGAACCCTTATTATCTTAATTTAATTCGAACCGTTTAAAATATTCTTGGAATACGCGCTAACTTTTGTTAATTATAATTTCATTCGAGTGAAGTTTATAATTAATTTTGCTCCTAATTCAGTGGCACCGAAGTGGAACGAGGAGCCGCAGAACACATCGCTGCTGCTGGGACGAGGTGGGCACATATCCTGCAGTGCCAATGGGTACCCCCAGCCTCAGACGCATTGGTTGAAGAAAGATGGTAAGTGTGGTATCTTAGACACTCCAAACAACGCAGACTTCGTAGGTCGATAGTTCTCACAATCTTTTTATGTTTCAAAGAACAGATTTGAAACAAAGAGATGGTTTGACATATCTTCTTCAAATGCCATTTTAGTCCGTTAACATTAGAAAGGGCTGACAAATATGCCTCTGCCGTGGAATCTGATCTGAGGACTGAAAGATGAAGTATATCGACACCGAAATCAAATTCGATTGCGAAGGTATTAGGCCGGACTTCAAATTTTAGGAGAGCGGAAATAAAATCAACAACGTTTGCCAGTAAAGTAATTATTGTATTGAACGTAAAAGCCATTAAATCAAACCATCTATATTTTGAAATAACTTCGCAAAAGAAAGAGATAAAAATTTAAAAGTCGGTGTGGTCGATAGAAAAACGACAAAATAATCATATCGTAATGTGAATAAGTCAATTTAAACTAGAGTCGAGAGATTATCCTAGTCTTGTGCAATGTCATTCTTCGCATTCTCCTATACTCGGACTCATGGCCCAGATAATTTTTCCGCATAAATTCTGCAGCTTTTAAATTCTTCAGATATCGAAAGTCCATTCTCGTGATCACAATTCCTTCACTTTTCTTCAGAATAAACCGTACACGTGCTAACTTATAATCAATTCAAGCCTTTGATTTCCCGCAATCACGCAAACATCAACATAAAATAAATACCCATATTTGTTTGAGGCCAGCCAATAAAATCGCTTTGCCAGCGCAATCTGTATAAGTAAACACGAATACCTTGTCGATGTACAGCGTTCAAACATGAATCACTGAACCGAACGAATGGACGCAATTTTTAGTTCCTGATTGCGATTACACGTGTGATCTTCGAGTGTAGGTAATTTATTTATAGGGAATCATGTGTGCTTTGAGCCGTGAAGTGCTAAATACATAATTTGCTATGACATGTTGCTTAACTAATTGTATTAAGACGGTGTCGCTTACGAGAATCCGCTTAAAAGAAAGTTTGACAGCTGTTTTTGTACTTCTAACTCAATCGAAAACACGGACAAAGGAGCATAGTCGCTAAGGCAAACTAAACTCATCGATGAGCTTGACGTAGCCAAATTCAGCTAAGTATCAGTTGTATGAAAAACTTTATAGCTCGACGTCGAGCTCGTCGACGGATTTCATTAGTTATATTAGATAATAACAGCAGGCAGCAGCCGTTGACAGCGAAAAATGGTTGCATAACCAAAGACAACACTTAGTGAAGAAACAAAAATGTAGTAATAAAATGTAAATTTTTTGCTAGTACGTGTCTGTCTTAAAACAAAGATAAAGTAAACAAAAATATCTAACTGTATAAGGCACAAAGCCGTATTTTTTTAATACTTCTTGAAGTACCACAAACCTCCAGTTTTTGAGGCATTTCTCCAGAAAAAACATAAACAGCTTCTCAATTTTTGCAGTTGTGTCGGATGCTTGGCGTCCTGTGCTAGAAGTGGCAGGAGGTGGTGTCCTCAGCCTGTCCAATGGCTCTCTCATATTCGACACGGTGGCGTTGTCTGACGCAGGAGTGTACACCTGCCATGTAGAGAATGGCGTGGGTGAAGCGCTTAGTAAGACCATATGGATATCTGTTAATAGTAAGTCAATTTTAAATATTGTCTGTAATTAGGTAAACACCAATTACAATATTGATACTATTTTCTGAATATGAAGCGAAAGAAGAAGTAGATGCAGAGACAAAGTTTAAAGAAGACTTCTTACAATGTATTAAAATGGTAGTTGCTTTTTAAATTTCTGGTGGAGTGTTGTAAAGTAAATCATGTATAGAAATACTTAAAATTAACTAACAACGATTAATACAAAAACAGTTGCCTCCGTTTGACTCTTTCTTTTCTTTTAAGGGAATTAAGTTTTAAAGGAGCGTTGTTTCACACAAATTAATTGGTGTTATATCTTTACAGAGCCAGTTACGTTTGATATCGCTATCAGGAACATGACGGCCAAGCTAGGCCAGCACGTCACCATAGAATGCCAGGCAAAGGGTGACGATCCAATCAGAATTATGTGGACCAGGAACGAGAAACCGATAAACCCCTTGACTCAAAGGTATTTTAACATATTTACATTAGCTTTTCTAACTTTATTATCATCATCATCATCTTCGCCACCACCACCACCATCATCATTGTCATCATATTCATTATTATCCATTTATTATTAACTGAACTGCCTTGACAATTTCGTGAACATAGATTTACTAAACGGCGCTGGTTTTTGTCTCTTGTCACATTGTAAGAAAATTTGTTCAAACTGGTTACATAATAACAGTTGGCGACTGACATTATACAATCATCTGTTCACTGATACGACGGTACAACGAGCCAAAAAAGTATTTTGTAGCAAATATATGATAATAAATGACGGATGATAATAAATTGTTGCAAGTCGATAATATCTGGGGGCACGGCCGTGCCCCCACCAAGTCGAGCAAAAAAGCGTCACGGCCGTACCATCCTTTTCTCGAAGCAATTCAGACCATTTTCGACCCCCTGTAACTTCGTTGTGGATAAAACTAGAAGACTGAAATTTTTAGTAACCATGCAGGCATTGTAAAGATACGTATATTTCAAATTTCATTCAATTTGAACTAGTACTTTAAGAATTATAACGGGTCAAATTTCTTAATTTTGTCACTCACTGACTGACTGACTGACTCACCCACCGATCATCAAAAGTCTAAGGCACTTCTAGAAGACCTAGAAGCTTCAAATTTGGAATATAAGTAGTGTTTGGTGTATGAATCAAGGAAAAACTAAAAAAACCGGCCAAGTGCGAGCCGGACTCGCGCACGAAGGGTTCCGTACCAAAAATTGCAAAAAATCAGAAATTGTGTATGGGAAAAAAGTAGAAAATGTCTGGAAATACAAAAAGAAATGAGATCCCATCAAAAACAATACTTGTCAAAAAAAACCAAGTCTCGCAACTCAGTTGTTCTGCGGTAAAAAGTTGTGAGATCCATGTAATACCAAGTCGGTATAACATGGTATAAATAAATATATCGAGACTTGGCCATCGCCTGTAAACACATGTAAATTCAATTATTTAGTGCGATGGCCAAGTCTCGATATATTTATTTATACCATGTTATACCGACTTGGTATTACATGGATCTCACAACTTTTTACCGCAGAACAACTGAGTTGCGAGACTTGGTTTTTTTTGACAAGTATTGTTTTTGATGGGATATGATTTATTTCAGAGTAAAAATATCAGAAGCCAAAACGGATGAAGGCATGACAAGTGTGTTGGAACTCTTGCAAACAGAGACGAGCGATGGCGCTCTGTACCAGTGCAGAGCTGGGAACCCGTTTGGAGCTGATGTTTACAGCGTATACCTTAATATTTTGGGTAAGCTACTGTAAGCTATAAAATATCTACTTAACCTAAAACCTACTCGCAAAATCGCGTGGTATAAGCCAGTCTTTAATTAAAAATCTTTACGAAGTAGTTTGTCGTTTAATGTAAATAAGTTATGAGGACTATTTAAACTGCTAAATACTCTATGTCATCGACTGTAAGTCTTGAATTATTGTTAGTCCATTTACATGGATGTTTACAAAGATTAGATGATGCTAGATCGTCGATTAACTAGACTTAGAACTTGGCGTTTATTGCATGGATTTGCTTAGAATCAATTGCATTGTTGATTTTATTAATATTTAAAGTGTCGCCAGTTTTTTATAAGTAAAAGTGTCTGTTTTGTCACCGTCAAACATTAATGTATAAAAAGTAACGTAATTGTCCCCGGAACCATAATTATTTCATATTTTCAACCGATTGATTCTGAGTAGACACGAGAAAATAAATGTACTGAACTTTATTTATGAGACTCCGACGTTTTTTCTATAGAACCTCCTTCACCGCCGACGGATCTGTCAATAGATTCTATTAAGAGTCGTTCTGTGAAGCTGTCTTGGCGAGACATGGCTCGATCGTTGGCACAGTACTATACGGTGCAGATTACAGCCAGTCAGAGATTGTCCTGGAGTACGGCTAGACAAGTTAATGTTTCTAGGTAAGTAGATATTGTAGTTAATAGCGCTTTTAACAAGTAACACTAAGTATTTTGTCTCGATGAAAATTGTTTCTGATAGTGAGATCATCAGGCACAATAAAATTATATACACAATAAATGTTCGGACATTTTCTTTCTTTGTTGTCAAAGTTATAAAATATAGATCAGAATCTATTCTATTTCTATTGCTAGTATTTACAATATTAATATGAGTACATACTAATGAGGACTATTCATTTGAGGATAATAACAATGATAAAATGGAAGTATCTATAATCTTGAGAATTCAATGTGGGGAAGCGAGATAATTATGTATACGAGGAAACGACGCTGAAATTGGCTCCGCCACGTCTTTGCTTACCCTACAGGAAATAATGCATAATTTGTAAAATAGGTACATTATGTATAGTGACGATACGTATGCCCACAGGTTAGATGAAATTCGACACGTAGTTGAAATAGAAGAACTACAGCCTTCGACAGGGTATACGGCGCGAGTCGCTGGCGGCAACCAAGCAGACTTGAGTGTATTCTCATCACCAGTACGTTTCACTACTACCGAAGAAGGTAATTAAGATATTGATGACGTTGTAGCGATCCCAGCGCCACCTATCATTTAGTAGTAGAACTTCTTCCACAAACATCAACTGTCAAAGACTTCTCCATAATACTTCTGCATAAATACAACTTCCAGCTTTCTCTGTGAGGACTTCGGTCCTCAGGCATAACATCTGCCTTGAGTGATCTCTCTATTAGAGACTTTCACACAATGTTAATGTCTCACCATTGTTCACAGCACCCCGATCCCCTCCTCTGGCAGTCCAGTTGGAACAGACCGACGCCCCTGGGGAGATCAGGGTGCGTTGGCTCCCCCCTCCAGCTGATGCCCACAACGGCCTTATCCTTGGGTACAGGCTCAGAGCCGTGCCACAGATCAGTGGAATCAAGGGTAAGAGGGTAACTTCACTTACAAAATCTCCTAGTAACTTTTCTGTAACAGGATTTTTTGGTTACCCTAATAAAGTGTCCAGTTGGGCAGTTATCCGTAGCTCATTTTGCCCCGGAACGCACCAAATTGTCCGACTAGGTCTCCAGATTTGTCTACATTTCGGTACACGTCTTATATTTTGAGTTCCGGCGAGGAGTTACAGTCATGTGTTTCTGGTTCTATCAGATCTTCGAACTGCTAGAATACTGCGCTTCATATCCCCGTTGCATGCTTAAGTGTGGAAGAACATCGTACAAAAAAATACCATATAGGTCACATCTTAAGTTGTAGAAGATTAGGTTGTTAAAGTTTTATTTTTTTCTACAGAGAGTCAAGAACCCAGTGCCAAGATCATCAAAACGGCATCGCTTTACTCGAAACAAGAAAACATTATTAGTGGTCTTCTAAAAGGAGTAAGGTAACACCAAATGTCATTCATATACAGCCCCTGTCATTTAAATTGGAAAATTTAGTGTCTTTTGCGGGTATGTTCACGCATCATTTTTACTAGTGCCAAATGAACGTGAAAATAAGTAACTTCTGAACTGCGATATCTAGATAAAAGTATTATTTCACAAACTTTAATGTCAGAAATCAATGGTTTAGAATCGGCATACCGTAAGCATCAAAAATGTTACGTGATCGCAAGTCAAAAAAGTTATAACAATAAAATAAAAAACATAGGCATGATTGATGCAACCCCGTCCCAGTTTCTTGTCACATCTTTATTGGTGAAGATGATGAAATCTTGCCGGCAAATCGTTCCACCATTTCCATCTGGGCCTATCCCGTAGTCGCCATCTATCTCATAGCGGTAAATCTAGGCCATTTGGCTGACGTGGCCTACGACTCTTTAACAAAAAAACATTTTTTCCAGATACTCGGTGTCAGTAGCGGCCTTCAATGGCGCTGGGACAGGACCGTTTTCGATACCACTGTTTCAAGACACGAGAGAAGGAGGTAAGTGATTTTTTTTATCTGGACTACTTACATATATGTAGCATTTTTAAGGTAAGTACGGCAGAAGTTTGCGTGCATCATGTCCATACATAAGTAAATAAGTAAGTAAACACTTTTTTGTACAAAAGGAAAGAACACAAAATACAAAACTCAAATACAAATAAAAAGGCGAAGTAACAAGTAGGACTTATCTCTTAAGGGATCTCTTACAGGCAACCTTTGAGAGTCAGAGAGGCCACTTGATACTTACGTAAACATCAAGCCCTATTTCCTGCAGCAGTTATACAAGAAAACAGCACATTAGGTACATTAAATTTGTGCATTGTACAATCGTTTAAAAAAAATGTTTCTTAAAACTTTCTTTGTATGTCTCCTGTTGAAAATTTTACGGATAACTCACGTTTATTAAATCGAGTTTAGCTCGACATGTTTCGGGCTAATACGTAGCCCTTCATCTAGGAGCCGCGGCGGCTGCTGCTGCCAAACGCGCACTGCGTGCCTCCGCTTTTTTCGCGCGACTGCTCGTGCTCGACGAAACTAACACCGGCACACGACTACCCTCGTTATTATCGTCATTTATATATGTAAAACTAGCTGTGCCCGCGACTCCGTCCGCGTGGAATAGTGACTAATTTTCCCCGTTTTCCCCGCATTTTTCAATGTTTCTTCGCTCCTATTAGTCGCAGCGTGATGTTATATAGCCTAAAGCCTTCCTCGATAAATGGTCTATCCAACACAAAACGAATTTTTCAATTCGGACCAGTAGTTCCTGAGATTAGCGCGTTCAAACAAACAAACAAACTCTTCAGCTTTATTATATTATATTAGTATATATATATATTAGTATATATTAGTATAGATTTCTCCCTCACTAGTACGGAAACCTTGTCAAAACGGATATAGTGCGTCGAATCAGATTTCATTGAGTGTTCGGCAACGGCTGACCCCCTATCATCTTGTTTCTTCATACTAAGGTATATACCCCGGGACCACTCAGGGGCTCCTTATCCTTTGGTGAATGCATCCACTTTCTCAAGATGATAGGATCAACAAGATGATAGGGGGTCAGCCGTTGCCGAACACTCAATGAACTCTGATTTGACGCACTATATCCGTTTTGACAAGGTTTCCGTACTAGCGAGTGAGAAATTTTACATTCAACGAAAAGTACGTGAAGATTAGTAGACGTTCAAATTTTAATCGAGATAGTAATTGGTCGGTGCTTCCGAGTTGGAAGACGGTTTTGAATCTTTGTAATGCGTCACAAGAAATGTGGAAGTGCCTTTACAAAGTGATGTGGTTAGTGTTGTGTCGTACGTGTAACGTTTTTGACAATAATATAAATAACGATAATAACGAGGGTAATCGTGTGCCGGTGTTAGTTTCGTCGTGCACGAGCAGTCGCGCGAGGAGAGCGGAGACGCGCAGTGCGCGTTTGGCAGCGGCAGCCGCCGCGGCTCCTAGATGAAGGGCTACGAATTAGCCCGAAACATGTCGAGCTAAACTCGATTTAATAAACGTGAGTTATCCGTAAATTTTCAATATGAGTGAGTCTCACGGTAGTTTAATGTTCAATGTATGTCTCCTGTTAAGTTTTCCTTACCATCTGGAAGTGTTATCAGGAAAAATCCTTTCTCATTCACAATTAGTTAGAACAGCAACAACACAAACTAAACAACGTCATCAAATAAATAGTCCGTCAATCCGAAACCAGAAACGCGAAAGAATGACTAGAAACAAATGGTCGAATTGCTGAGTCACTTGATGGGATTTGTTTCTTTCCCAATGTATCTAAAAGATTATAAGTGCTTATAAGCGAATCGAGAATCTTTTTATTACTTTGCTAAACTGTTTTGTTCTTTTTCCTGTTATTTTATACTAGCTTTCCGCCCGCGGCTTCGCCTGCGTGGAACTCGATTAAATTGCGGTATAAAGCACAACTATAAGAAGACTTCTCGTTTCAAACGACACACAGCGCCATCGATCTATCATTGATCGATATCGATCTATCAAGCAAACTATATTTTTGTTTTCCCTCGGGAACATCGATTTTTCCGGGATAAAAAGTAGCCCATTATTTAATCTGGACTACTATCTTTACGTCTGCAAAATTTCAAAGCAATCGGTTCAGTAGTTACGGCGTGAAAGCGGAACAAACAAACAAACAAACAAACTCACTTTCTGACTTATAATATTAGTAAGGATCATGACAACGCCAACGTCTTCGTTTGCGCAAAAATTAGTTAATGTTTTTTTTTTCTTAGGAAAGCATCCTTAAACAGGGTGTTTTTTTAATTCCGTTTACTTCGCTACAATGCTCGAAGATTTCACAGAAATTGAATAGCAAATTATTCATAAGATAAAACAATACAGCTTTAGCTAAGAGTCTTGAGCACTTGTTTTTTCCAAAGAAAAGTCAAAACATTTGAACTGCTTTTATTTTACTAATAGACCCTTTTTTTTATTTATATAAAACTAGCTTTCCGCCCGCGGCTTCGCCCGCGTGTAACTCGATTATATTGCGGTATAAAGCACAACTATAAGAAAACTTCTCGTTTCAAACGACACACAGCGCCATCGATCTATCATCTATCGATTGGTCATCGATTGATATCGATCTATCATCGATCGATATCGATCTATCAAGCAAACTATATTTTTGTTTTCCCTCGGGAACATCAATTTTTCCGGCACAAAAAGTAGCCTATTATTTAATCCGGACTACTATCTTTACGTCTGCAAAGTTTCAAAGCAATCGGTTCAGTAGTTACGGCGTGAAAGCGGAACAAACAAACAAACAAACAAACAAACTCACTTTCTGACTTATAATATTAGTAAGGATTTAGTTTTAGATGTGTTATAAAATTTCAGTTGTTTGTTTTGTAGAGAGTAGATTAATTAAAAAACTGGGCAAGAGCGTGTGGGGCACGCACATGATAGGGTTCCGTAGCTAACTAAATTTTATTTTGCGATTGACTCCATACACATTTTGTTCGGACGACTGTAACTACTTAAGTTGGTAGAGTTATATAAAAATAACTATCCATGATACCGAGTTTGCTATAATTTTCATTGAAAGTACTTACTTTGAGGTATATATAATATTTTTTTCAGAATTATTTTAGTAATATTTAAAAAGGTACGGTGGGGGGACATCTCAAATTTTAACTTTGTTTTAGATTATCTCAAGACGGGGGGGTTTCATCCACATAGTTTTAAGGCATTTATTGTTGCATTTTTAAAGACATTTTCAATGATAATACCAGACGTTGCGGTTATTCCAATTTAATTTTTTAAATTCACTTTTCGTTGTCTTGGCCCGGGGGCTGAATTTTTTTTTTCTCAATAATTTTAAAAACCAAATTTTGGATCTTCATTATCTATATCGGTGTCTCTAATCGGTGCAGTAGCGGTGGAGTACGAGCCCGGACAGACGGACGGACGGATGGACATGACGAAATTATGAGGGTTCCTTGTGGACTACGGAACCCTAAAAATGTAATGCTTTAATGTAAATTAAAAAAAATCTCGATTTAATTGAATTGACTGAATTGACTTTGCGTACTTTTTGTTTAAAATTAGTGGGTTGAATCTTATGATAAAAGAAATATATTTATGTTAGCTTGCAGCGTGGTGGTAGTTAAGAGTCGAAAGGTTTGGTTATTGACATTACAAAGCAGCATGTAAATTTATGAATCAAAAACCTGACTTGATAATAATTCAATTTAAATCAAGTTTATTTCCCCTAAACAATCTTTACCTAAAAACTGAATAACGGTAGTTACTTTTATACAATTAAACACCAGAAGGCTTATGTTCTCTCCCTATTGACTCTATAAGAGTAATAATTAACATAACAGTTGTCTCATTACTCATAAAATAAAGCAGACTGTAAACGATCTTGTTAACGTTCTACCTATCATTATCTTCTTTGTTTCATACCACGTTTTCACCTTTAGTATGCTATAAAATATCCGTATACGATATTCCAAGCCGCTCCGATATCAAAATAATCTCATTGCGGTCAAACGTTCTCTGAAAGGTATGATTTCAATCTCGACGGCTTGCAGCAGCAGCAATGTCGTCATAAAGAAGTACTTAAGATATTTTTTCCATAAAGATGCCGTTTCTTCATTGTCAATTGTGTGTGTTTTGTGTAGGTATCTTTACATTCAATAAGTTAGTAATAACGTCGTGACGTTAACTTTCAACATTACTTCATACGTATGAATAATTTATTTACGTTGCAAATCGTCGGGATAGAATAACACCTCTCCATTTCTTCCGTGGATGTCGTAAGAGGCGACTAAGGAAATAGGTTTAGGTATGCTTTAGGGGACAGGCTAGCAACTTGTCACTATTCTACCTCTTCCATCTTTGCAATCTTAAAATTATGCTAGATGTGCCGTAATCGTGATATAGACATAATAATAGTTTTGTCTACCTATGTCATGTTTCGTGTGCTCTGCCTACCCCATTTGGGAACACATTATGTATGTGTGTATGTATGCATCTTATGTAACTGTAAACTAAAACAAATTCAATACCTATTACGCAACAAGTGTGTTTTGGTCTAAGCTATGTACTTAGTTGTTCCTAAATCCACAGACATCATTTTCCTTTCGTAACATAATGATGGGGCGGTTGAAACATTCAGCGTCTTTACCTAAATAACAACGCTGTCGTCGACGACAAATCGTACGCTGCTGCTGCGTGCGGTCGACCTCGAAAGCATACCTCAAAGGTCGCCAATACCCCGATTGTGGTACTTTAATGCATATGGGACGCGATCCCAACGTAATCTCCCGCGATTTGATCGCGCCAAAGTTTGTAACGTTGTTACCATCATTATACCTAACAATTGTTATACGTAACAATTGTTATGGTTGAATTAACAAAGAGCCCACTTTGCGAACTCCCCTCGTAAAGCTTTATTGTCGTCATTAAAATTACCGTCCCAAAGTTTCTTATTGCTTTTATAATTGCTTCGCACCTTCCCAGTTTTTTCGATTCGATTTAGGGTCTTGTGGTTTTGGTTTTTAGCTTTTGCGGCTTTGGAAGTTATGACTTTATAAGTTTTGCATTGTGATTTCAATAATTATGCTTTAGTACACATATTTATATCTTTCCGTAGTCTCTATCGTTTAGCAGGATTTAATCACGATATTTTTTAATATGATTGTGATTGGTCTGTAGACTCGTATATTTGGGTGTCTCTACTCGAGACCACGGCCGCATACGTCGTTGTAAAAGTCATAAACATGAGCGAAATTATATCCGATCGTTAGTCCATAATAGCGACAAGGTTGATAGAACACTACATCGTCTTTGGTTTAGTTGTAGTTAGCACCAATTTTATTTACATTAAATTTATGACTACAATTGTTGTCTGAGTAAGTATTTAATAGATACATGTATTGTGACGTCGACACCGTACAGACAAAACAGTGACTTTCGTGGCAAGATTTATGGAGGGTAACAAAAGACCCTAAATTCGGTACAAAAATTACTTCACGAAATCTTAAAATAGACGTGATCGTTGATTCTAAGGTCCCCTCCAACCACCTGAATAAACAAAAACATCTAATTAACAAAATCGAAAGCACAGAGTTTAAAACTCGCTCTATTTTTCATACAACCGCGATCGGAACTTTGTTCGCAACTGGAACCAAGAACGATAAATCCAGGGTATTGTTGTTGAACAAAAAGTAAACATGGCCGAAGGCTGTTGTTAAAGACATTTAAATCATTTAAGTTAACGGCCTAGTTGCAGAACTTTCGTGTAATGAAATGACTTTTGTTTTATTATTTCTTGCAAAGTTTCCAATCTCTATGTTAATTTGTTCGGAAACGCAATTATAAAGGTTTCGAGGTCGGTTTATTCTTTCAGTGTTTGGGAGTAGGCAAATGTTTGTCGACCATTTTTATCTTCTTCGTGCTTGGAATGGTGGGTATTGTTGAAATTTGTTTGCTTTTCATTAAAGTGATAGAGATTTTTACTGTTACAGTCTTTAGATGACCATCAATGTTTAAGAGCTACGCCCTAAGTGCCATCTAGTCAAACTTCGTCTACAAACGTCAAATACATACTCAACTGTCAAATGGTAATCCTACATGATGCCAACGAAATTTCGAAGATCAGTTGCAAAAATACAAATTCCAACTTTTTCTTCGTAGACTTCGGTCCCCAGGCATAACATCTGCCTGGAGAGAGATCTCTCTATTGGAATATTTCCCACAAGACTTTATCTTGGTATCTAAATACAAGATAAAAAGAGCTCATTGTACGGAATGACGTTTTTCCCAATTTAAATCTACAGATAAATCACATCCCGACGCAGATTCCAGATCAAAGTATATTTAGCACAGATTGGCAAAAAGATCTATTCTATTAATACCTACTTCGTCTGGGTTGAGCCGTCTCACTAAACCACAAAGTTAACACTCCAGTTAATCCCTTTGCCAGGCATTAACTTCAGTCTTGGCAATTAAATCCTACCCCAAATTGGACGTTTGAAGCCAATTTCTTTAAAAATGCCTCAGCGTCAAGCCTTAGCTAGAACAGGGATTGAGTTAAATTAATTTTAGCGAGTTACTTTTGTTTTTCACGCATGCTGAATCGGTTGAAATGAATTTCGTATTGTGGAATTCAGCATGTCAAGTATGAAGATAATTTGAAAGGGAAAGCCAAGACTTAAGTCCAAAACAAAGTACATATCCTTACTAATATTATAAGTCAGAAAGTGAGTTTGTTTGTTTGTTTGTTTGTTCCGCTTTCATGCCGTAACTACTGAACCGATTGCTTTGAAATTTTGCAGACGTAAAGATAGTAGTCCGAATTAAATAATAGGCTACTTTTTTCCCGGAAAAAATTGATGTTCCCGAGGGAAAACAAAAATATAGTTTGCTTGATAGATCAATATCAATCCATGATAGATCGATATCCATCGATAGATGATAGATCGATGGCGCTGTGTGTCGTTTGAAACGAGAAGTTTTCTTATAGTTGTGCTTTATACCGCAATATAACCGAGTTCCACGCGGGCGAAGCCGCGGGCGGAAAGCTAGTTAAAAATAATACAATGGGTAAACTATACTGATAAGAGAAAGATTCTTAAACATTTTATCATGGTGAGCTCTTGCATTGAAATAAATAGTCTAACTAACTACTTTAATCCTGTAGCTCATTTTTTTCTGCACAGCACCAGAGGAAGGTCCAACGTCAGTGGAATGCAGCGGGGTGACGTCATCAGCGTTGAGAGTCAGCTGGCAGCCGATACCACCGCATAAGCAGGCCGGGGCTCTGATTGGCTACACCGTGCTGTATGCTGCCCAAGGTGAGGCTAATTGGACAAAGCCAAGCTCTAGAACCAAAATAAGCATTTTTAAAATAACACCTCTCTATTTCTTCTGTGGATGTCGTAAGAGGCGATTAAGGTAATAGGTTAAGGTACATTTTAGGCGACAGGCTAGCAACCTCATACAATTATACCTGCCAACTCAAAACCTAAGAAAATATTATGCTAGTAGTGGCCACGACACGTGAAATAGTCATGAGTTTTTTTTTATGTACCGTTTTGTGTTCCCTTCCTACCCCATCTGGAAATACAGGCGTGATGTATATAAAAAATTGAAGTAAATTTGTGTCATGGCTAATTGATAAAGGTTTTTACAATTTTGAAGAAATTCTGGAATTATAAAGAAACAATGGAATAACATTAGCCATATTATATTTTCTAACATTATTTGGTAACTTTTAAATCTTAAGTCTTACATCTTGTGTAGTGTCGGGATAGAATAACACCTCATCATTTCTTCCGTAGATGTCGTAAGAGGCGGCTAAATAGGTTAAGGTATATTCCATATTGTATTAACATTATGCAAATCCCCAGGTTGGCAGTGGCACAACGCGACATCCCTCGTGACGGAACTCCGCCTCCAAAGCCTTTTCAAGTTCACCAACTACACAATAAAAGTTGCCGGCTTCTCTAACTACGGACTAGGACCCTTCTCCTTCCCCATTGTCTGCGCGACTCTGCAGGACGGTAAGTTCCAAATTGTTTTATGAAAGTGGCAAGCACAAAAGGGCGAAACTTTGTGGGAAACTCGTAGATGATAAGCCCTTTTGGTTTCGGGTCCCTATTGTCAATGTATCGACCGACGAATAATTGAGGTGGAAAGTTGTGGAGACAGTATTCCTAAGCAACTTTTAGTTGGTAATGGTAGTTTTATAGTTGCCGGATACTTTTGGTTTGGTAGGTTTTTTGATGCAGAATAAAGCTTGAGCTAAGGTACGGGTAAAAAGATACGCAACACATGGCAACTTTGAAAGTTATTGTTAAAAGAAGCAATTGAAAGGAAGATTGTTGTCTTTCCTTGAGTACAGTTTTGTGTATGAGGCTAATTGTTGTAGTGGTAAACTGAGTTAAATTGGTTCAACACTTTCTCGATGTTTTAAGTTATAAACCTTTATCACTAATACTTGAGATACAATGATATTTTCTAGAGTAAAAGCTAGTAATAGGCAATGATTCCTTGAAGTCCAAAATCTTTCCAAACAAGCCTTAAGACTTAAGGACTTAAGTCTTGCAGTTTTTGCAGGAACATTAATTAGAAGTGTGTGATTGATGAAAGGTGAACGTCTGGTTAAATTTTCCCTAAATCAGTGCAATTGGTCTTAATGAGGCGTGTTTCATAAAAATAATTAATTGTTATTGAGTCATGTACCACCGAGTTTTCTAGTTAATTTGTTTTGTTGTTTTTACGCAATAAATGAAAGCCATAATGGCCCAGCCCAGGGGTTATAGAAGACTGCGAAGCTTCGATTCCCGGTCGAAGCAGATGTTTGTACGATGAATACGAATTGCTCTCGAGTCTTGAATGTTAATCTATACTTATAAGTTTATCTGTTGTCTAATGCTCATGGCGCAGACATTAATTTACATAATTTCGGTATAGATGATTGGTATAATTGTTTTTTTCTTTATTCGTAATATAGTGCCCGACGCTCCAGCGGAAATCAAGCTGCTGTCACAATCTTCAAACACGTTATTAGTCAGTTGGAAAAAGCCCAACCAGCCAAACGGAAGATTGCTTCATTATACGGTGTACTGCAAACCGACGGCGAGGTAATCATTTTATTCTATACTGTATTCTTTGTGACTCCGTCTGGGTAGAATTCGTTAAAAGCTCACACTATGCCAACTATAAAAACAATTGATGCGTGAAAAGATTACAGACTAATTACAGATTATGAAGAAGCGACTTAGTACAAATTTTAATATTGGACTTTTACGAAGAGACTTCTTACTACGTTTCTTAAAAGACTCTTGACTAGGCTTGGCTAAAAAATATCGATATATCAAAATATCGATATATTTTCAATAAAAAATCGATAATTATCGTCGATATTTTAAATCTTGATATATCGATAATCGATATTTTTTTCCTGGATATCAAATTCGATTTTTTTTATGAGCTCCTGTTCGACTTCAGTTCTCGATTAGGGCCGCGTTTAAAAACCAAGTCAATTATTAACAGACAGTAGTTTGTTTCAGTCACACAATAATGTTTTACATAAAGCTATTCTTCACTTTACCCTTTACCGAGGGAATTTAACTTGTTTGCGAACGCGACTTGAAAAGAATGTGCAAATATTTCGATACTGTACGGACGGGAGTTCGGGAGGTCTTAATAAAACAAAGGTTG
>BHDV01071284.1:0-14326 GCA_005406045.1 Adoxophyes honmai
AAAAAAAAAAAAAACAATTTTAATATTGTTATAAATAAAGGGTTGATTCAAACGAGAATACAGTGTGTGGCGCATCGTGTACAGTCAAGGAAATTGATCGGTACCTGTGCCACTTTGAACCTTTTAAAGAAAGAAAGAAAGAAAGACATTTATTGATAGAAATTTGACACGGATAAAACATTTAAGCCTAAATAAATAAATATCAACTTCATTATTAAATATGACGTTGAAAATATATATAAAAAGTGCACTATTCCGTGCCAAATAGCACCAAAATCTTTTCATAGTCAGTTTCATATTGCTTTGATTAGTAGAAAGTATGGTACGTCACAGTGACATTTCTTGTGAAAAGGTACAAAGTGGCACAGTAATCAATTTCCTCGACTGTACCAAAGTAAATTGGCGGATAGAACGGGTTATTTCCTATCCAGGTGGTCGGAAATTTACGGTGAATATTTTAACCAGTGTTTAGGTCATTGTGCCCTGTGTTTTTCCTATCTGACGTCACGCACGCATTTCCCATTAGTCATGCACAAGCAATCGTTAGACATCGCGATGCTACGCCGTTAACTTAGAGCCGGAATACAAAAGCTGGGCATTATTTTAAGATTTTCGTTTTTTTTTACTTAAAAATTGCGAGAAACAATTTCACTGGTGATGTCAGACGCGTTTACCCGACCGCAAGTTAAAGTATTCAAATTTCCGGTCACCTGTATTCGGCTCCAATAACACGTGCCATTTTTACCTCTTAGGAAAACTTTAATGCCGAATAAAAAAAACTGTCAGTAAATTTGGATTTGGCATCATCCAGCATCAATACATTTCAAAATACAATAAAATATCTGAACAGATATCTGTCAATATCGCTTCCTATACATACAATTCAATGAGCTAACACACACTGCGCAGATTATAACTTTATATTTTACCGTTCTGGCTTGATGTTACGGATGCGTTTGATATTCATTGGTCTAGTCTATTCGTCTATACGTTGTCGGTTTAGGTAGTTTAAATCAATGTAAACAATCTTGACGTGTCTTTTTATTTAAACGTACACTTTATAAATCGAAATCTTTACATTTTACAATTTTGGTATGAAAAAATCATTTACTTTCATGATTGAATTGTATAGTGTACCTAACGATTTTCATTTTTAGACTGTGTATTTCAATAAAAAGACATGTCAAGATTGTTTATATTGTTTTAACTACCTAAACTGACAACGTATAGCGTGTTCAAAACGATCATGCAGTCGATAACGATTTCGTTTGCGGTTTATCTCAAAAATGTATGGAAACTGAATCGTTTGCACAACTGATGCAGTCGACACGTTTCCATACAATTCCGCATTAATTCTCAAACGCAATTGATATCTATCGAAACTTTCGAATACACTAGACGCTCTGTTTTGAAGAATTACCTGTCTTGAGGCTAGTTGCGGCGTAGAAACTTTATCTTGAATGGCTGGGACTTCCGAAATGGTTGCTGAGGTGACCGGTGTGACGTCCGCTGCTTGAATCACACCTGAAATGCGTCATTTTTTCGCTCGTAAATAAATAAAAGATTCGTCAATTGATACTTTAGATTAGACCAATTATCTAGACCCAAGACGATTAAATATCTTCATCAAAAATCGACATTAAAGATCGTTATTCAACTATTAATAACTACCTAGTCAACAACGTGCGGTATCGGGTTTAGAATAACCCATCTCCATTTCTTCCGTGGATATCGTAAGAGGTGCCCAAGGAAATAGTTTGAGATATATTTAGGCGACACAACACACTAACTTTTTCTGTATTTTACCTAGGTATACCTACAGGGTGATTTTTTAATCGTGAATCGTAATCTCATTTTCCGGTAATGTTTTTGATGACTAACCCGAATCGCTTATAGGTAGCGCAATTAACATGTTTGTTAATCCTATTTAGTTTTTAATCAATTAATGGTCACAATGCAATTAGCTACAAGGTTTTTCTTGAAAATTTGTTGATTTTATAATTAATGAAATTAGGGAAGGAGAAAAAAAGGAAAAAAATATTTAAGCTTATCCGCAACTTTTCTCACCTTGAACATTTTGTTGCAGCGTCGTTATTTATTATTATACTACTATAACTCTACCTAATCATACTTACTTCATTATTACATTTATCGTCAACAGTTTTAATTTTTCCCTCAATTTTAAAGTGTTCCCTAATTGGCACAGCTACCACGAATGGGTTAATCGGCTTTACCTACACAATAAAATAAAATGCAACACACAAAAAAAAACAGCTTATAATTGAGTACGGTCGACCAAGAAAGTGGTCTACCATTTTTGACAAAAGTTGCTGTGAGATCAAAATAATCACAAGGTTGACATTGTCACTGTCATAATATTATGGCGAGGGGGAAATCGACCTTGTTGTTTCATTAGGTTCAAATGAATATTGATCTTGAGGGGGTAGACCAATTTCTTGGTCGACTGTACATTATTTTTTGAAACCGATTAAGACACTCAAAATATCAGAGGTAACAGGAGCAAATACTTACTCAGTGCCACCAAAAAGGCCCAGACAGACCACATGTTGACGTAAATCCAAGGTTTTCCGCTATACTGACAATAATGACACTAATTTACATTATTTGTAAAACTTTTTTCTCTCGGGCACCGGTCCACCGTATTGCAAAAATCAAACTGGAATATCCTTGAAGACAGCCGCGAATACTATTCTTATACAACTTTTAAACCAGAATACTCATAAAGACTCGTTTCTGCGTGGTATAGTATAAAAGAAGGAAATGATCTACATCAGACGGACTCAAACTTTTTTTACTCGTAGACAACTTTTAAAGTTGTTCAGTTCAACAAAACAAGCATGCCATGTTAAGAGGATAGGAGTCGCACCACTTCTCCATACAAACGTAGTCCCCTGTTTTCTCCCTGAATCATGACATTATGCCCGCTCCAGACTCTCGCGAGGCGCCTCCTAGAGGCTCTCGGCACGAGTCTTGACGAGTGGAGGATGCCAGCCATCCACACTCTCGATTTACTCAGTTGCCCGCTACGTCTACTACAAGATGGACGTGACTGAACTGACTCTGTTAGCTACTTTATATGGATTTTTTGGATTCCAAATGATTGGTTCCATTTTATATAATTCCGTAAATGTGGTACACAAATCGTTACTCCATTCCACCATGATAAAAAAATATGCTAATCCTTACTCTGCAGCAGCTAATAACAAAGTGAGCGAGCGAGCGCGAGAGTGTGGTTGATTCTCTCGCCTCACCCCCTCGCGTCCTTTGACTCGCGCCCGAAAAACCGACACAAATCGGAGCGACAGCGAGGCGAGGCGAGGGAAGACGAGGCGACACGAGCGAAGCGTCCTCACTCTCGCACTCGCGTTCCCTCGTGTAGCCTCGTGGAGAGTCTGGAGCGGGCATGAGCAAACATTTTTTTTCATTAAAGTATTTGTTGTGGCTATGCCCCTATGATTTGCACATCATGACAAGTTTAAAACTGAGCGGCGCGCTGTCAATTTTGAGATTTATTGTAAAGCTTCATAGTGCAGTGTTTGTTAAACTTTGTTTAAGTACTTAGTCATGGGCCGGTAATTTATACACTGAGCCTTCGTAGCCCATTTAATGATTTTAAAGCCAAGCTGGTATCATTAGGTAAAATATACGTGTACCTAAGTGGGAGTGTCACGACACGGTATTTTACTTTGATATTTATATTTTCACGGGTTCGGATTGGACGTAGTGCGAAACCGCTCTTACCGGGTCGAGACTCTTAGTTTTTGAAACGGTGGCCTAATAATAATCAACTAATCACAAGGATTGGGTGCGTGACGTTCGAAGTTTACTAACTGGATTTAGACTGTGCCTATACAGTGTTGCCATTGTGGTGTAGGCGGGGCATTTTATAAAAAAAATCAGCCAAGTGCGAGTCGGACTTGCGCACGAAGGGTTCCGTAACAAAAACAGCAAAAAAACACGTTTTTATTATTATTATGTTTTTAGTACCTATCTGTTGTAGTGATAATACAAACACATAATCTGTAGAAATTTCAACTGCCTAGCTATCACGGTTCTTGAGATACAGCACGCAGAATGGTGACCACTAAAAACGGCCAAAATGTCACATTTTTTGTATAAGCGGAGCGGTCTTGTCTACTCCTCTTAAATTAGGTATTATTATGATTTTAATTTTAGTACTTGTTGTTATAACGGCAACAGATACATATACTTACATCATCTCTGAAAATTTCAATTGCCTAGCTCTTGCGGTTCTTGAGATACAGCCTGGCGACAGACGGACAGACAGACAGACCGACAGCGAAGCCTCAGTAATAAGGTCCCGTTTTAACCCTAAAAAGCTGAACCCACCTAAAACTATTTTTCCTCAATTTAGAAAAAAATGGATTGGCAAAATCGATGGCGATGATCGATGAATCACAAAATTTGTATGAAAAATTATGGATACCTTTTAATCTATTCCTGTGAAAGAGGGTTCGTTACTCTGAGCATGCTATCATCTACTTTCTTTCTTACAATAGTCTAGTCATTTAACGTTAATTAAGGTAAGAATCTCGGAATTCGAGATACCCAGCTATAAGGATCTCACCAAACCATTCTCAGCCGAGCGAGCCGAGCCAATTGACGTCTTGTTTGCCCTTATTTCGTTGACATAAAGCTTTTTCTACCCGCGTTTTGACGAAACGGCGTCGACTAATATGGGGAAACCCTAAGTGTGTAAATACTTGTATATTGACACCCTAAAGGTTGTCTCAAAACCTACATAATATATGTAGGTATATGTCAGGGTAGGGTGTGCGCTACTATGATCCCATGACGTCTCCCAACCCGGCGAGCCGACAACACCGGAGAGGTTTTAGTGGGTATGTTCCCCCCTCCCCTTCCACTCGGGAAGAGGACGGGGGAAAGAGCCCCACATATCCTCGGGCACTCCTCACGCCCGGGGAATGCGTAAAGCATTTCCTCTCCGTCAAAAAAAAAAAAAAAAGGTCAAAGGTCACAAAAATGGTTTTTGCAGTTCTTTTATAAATATCTCATCTCCTATGGGTTTTGCTATTTCTATTTATCATCAATATTGTAGAATACAAAATTTTCTACGAATTTTGTTCATTTATTTATTTATTCGGTGAACCGTTTTCGAGATAGAGGACGGAGAGCGCAAGGTCACATCATCACGGCCATTGGTACCTCGATGTCCAAAACAACATGAATAACTAAGTAAGTTCATAAGTTTTTGAATTTCCTAGTAAATTTTAGGTAGGTAACTTATAAACTTTACGGATCGTGTTATCTTCCGGTAACACATTCTGAGCGTCTAGTTTAATGAAAACGATGAATTCGTTAACGAATTCGTTTGCGAGTTATCGCGGAATTGTATGGAGACGTCTCGACCGCGGCAGTTGTGCAAACGTTTCCGCTGACGGCGCTGTCACAGTTTACATACAATTCCACGATGACTCACAAACGAATTCGTTAACGAATTCATCATCGATTTGAACACACTAGACGTTCTGAGCGTCTAGTGTGTTCAATTCGATGGTGCAGTCGTTAACGAAGTCGTTTGCGAGTTGTCGCGGAATGTATGGAGATTTGTCGACCGTGGCAGTTGTAGAAAGGTTCCGCTGGCGGCGCTGTCACAGTTTACATACAATTCCGCGATGACTCGCAAACGAATTCGTTAACGACTGCACCATCGAAATGAACACACTAGACGCTCCGAACAATTGTTACTTGTCACAAATAATTCTATCATTACGCAACCGCCAACCGACGAAACAAGGAGGGAACAGGAATACAATGAAACAACTGAACTGCCATTCACAATAATGGTATATTGGGGACTGTAATAGTACATTGAGTAACTAGGGGAGGAAATGGAACATTATTAACGAGAGGCTGTTAGAAGCCCGACGCCGCAGGCGGAGGGCTTTTATGCCTCGAGTTTATAATGTCCTTTACTCCCCGTGCTACACACAATGTTTTTCATCACATTTGCGAGGAAAAACTAAAAATTAAAGAAAATTCATGACATCACGTCACCGCGCCGCGCTATTCCTTTTGACAGCAGTGATGCTGTCAGTGCGTTTAGATCTATTGTCACTTTTTTTAATCATATACCACAGACAAGAACTATGTTTCGTACAGAATTCGAATGGTCAAACAGCCAGATTCTACCAAAAAGGTTCAAACAAATTTACGAAAAATGCATATTAAAAAACGCTTTGTCATACATCCAATGTATTAAATTAATACAGTTTCATAACGCAACATTAATTTTGCATCTAAAAATTGGCCCTAAAGTTTTAATAGCAGAATTTTTATTTATACATTTGTAACCTCCTTAGTCTGAACTAACGTACCTATACTAACTTTTGCAATTTTTAAAACTAAACTTTACCTCCCATAGGATGTAATGATAACTCCCGCGGTTACAATTTAGGCCTTTGTCCTGAAGGATACGCGCTTGTAACACTACCATTGACGAGCAAGTGTGATGAAAAAACTAATTTATACTTAGTGCACTAGTTATACATCACCGCTGCAGTCTATCAGCGCTGCGACACTTCTAAAGTGAAAAAAAGTCTTCAATTTGAAGAAGACTTCAAATAAAGACACTAAGTTACTTGTCAAATGTCGAGTGGATTATTTTTTAATTTGAAAGAAGCGTGTAAGAGTGACTTCCCCGGAGGCTTATTCTCGTTAGGCTAAATCGACCTTAACTGGTAATTAATAATTAGAGATATTAGTTTTGTCGAAAAAAGGTGAACGAATGCAAATAATCACCAAAAACGGCGAGTGGAATAAGTTTGGACTGTTTTGACAGAAACAAAAGTTTTCTTTAAGAGTCAAGGAAATTGATACCTGCGCCACTTTGAACCTTTTCATAGTGAGTTTCATATTGTTTTGATTAGTAGAAAGTATGGTATGTCACAGTGACATTTCCTGTGAAAAGGTCCAAAGTGGCACAGTGATTAATTCAATTTCCTTGACTGTACATTAATTATTGGCAAATTAATCCATAGTGTGAGGTTCGATGCACACCTAAGAAAAGTTAACAATGTTACTGTTTAAAATCATAAGTCGTTTTGATGAGTAGCAACACTTTAACGGAGGTTTTGGCGGGATATGACAGGAGTGAAAAGGAAAGAAAAGGAGGAAGGGAGAAGGCTATGTAAGTTTTGAAAGAGAATAAACAGTTGTTAACAAGGTGAGTGTGTTTTTATTACCATAGTAACACATTGGATAACTTACACAGATAATTGGCAAGACATTTTAGAACAAAAATAATACTTTTTTAATTTTTTAAGTGTGGAAAGACTTCAATACCGAGATCTCTCTCCAGGCAGATGTTATAGTAAATAGTAACAGAGAAAGTTTAAAGTTGTATTTATGCAACCGATCAAGGAAACTTCGTTAGTGTCAAATAGGATTCCACTTTGACAATTCGGAGATGACGGTTGTAGTAGAGTTGTGGTACAGTCGAATTCATTAATATATGAGCAAAACTGAGGGTTCAAAAATATCTGTACACCTTTATGACATTGACAATAAGGTGCAAAAGTTTACATATTTGGCATTTGTCTGCTCATATATTTATGAATTCGACTGTACTCGAAGACATGGTGCTAAGGCGCTACATGTTATAAATTCAAATTCCGATGATTGCTGATCATTATATGATTTTCTGCTACCTTGCTTGGTTCTAATTTTGTATGAACACGTAAATATTGGTAGGTTGTTGCGCGTTGCCGTCAACAACAATCGGCTGGGCACTGCCTTGACTGTAGACCCTGCTGGGGTCTACCAAAGGACCGGTAAAGAAATATAAATTGACCATCGGGTTCCCTTTGACCGCGGCTTCACTTGAAACTTCGGAACTAACATCTCGATTATTTGGACTTTTTGGTTTTACAGGTGCTTTTAAAGGTGACTTGAAACCTACAGAAAGCTGAGGTACTTGATTAGCGAACTCTCCACCAGTCTGCGTTCCATCCGCCGTCGCGAGTCCTACATTACCAGGTACCCTGTCAACTTCAGCCCCTACTGAAACATTCTGAAGTCTTGTGTTATTATCTGTGTTTCTTTCCGTGTTTTGTTTTATTTCTTCTCCACTCCCAGCTGGACTCAAACCGCTGGGCGCAAACTTCTCAGAGTAAGCTGTTCTACATTCTTCTTCTAAGTTTGGGATGTTGTCTCGGAGGAAGGTTTTGTGGCTTCGTAAGTCAGTGAAGCTTCCGATCGCGTAAGCGTTACACGCGTTGTTGTTCCGTGGGGCTGCTGAGGCGATGCCTCGGAGGTATATGATGGCTTCGCTGAAGGGGCCGAAGAAGAAGACTAGGCCTCCTCCGCTGTCCCCGCGGCAGAGCGCCCGACCTTTCAGATAAACAATATTAATATCCACCTTACAAGCTGTCAATAAAAGATCCGACAAACAGTTAGTTATATAGTTTTTTTGTAGGTTAGGTTCTTTACCAGTTTTTTGGTCCCCGGCACAGATCTTATCGCTGGTGAGGTATTTGAGGAAGCCAGGCTCAGAGGCGTTGATGCAGTCCCGGATGTCGACATAAGGCAGATTCTGGAAATTCAGCACATCTGAAGGCTCGCCGTTCTCCGTCGTCAGACCGAACCCTGTAATCTGGAGAAAACTTGGCTGTATGGACTTGTTTCTATGCTTAAAAAAAACTATAAAGTATTTAGCAAGACGGGTTGGACAATTCAATTTTGAATTTTGAAATTGGGATGGAATTATAGGTTTAGAATATTTGGTGGATGTCGTAAGGCACTATTAGGTATAGCTCTTTCATCTACATATGTTTAAACGTAACATTGCGCTAGAAGTGGCTGCTAAACGTGAAACAGCCATGGTGTGATCTGCCTCTCCGTTTGGGATTACAGGTATCACGCGTGCCTTTTTGTGTTATCTGGAGATTTTGTTTGACGTACCAGGCCTTTGCTTCCGGGGCTCAAGTGCCGCTTCTCCATAGCCAAGTCCGTGAAATCCACGCAGACCGGCCTGACGCCGAACTGGTAGTCCACCGGCGTCTCCAGCCGCAGCACCGCGATATCTTCCTGGAAGTGCGTCGTGGAGCCCAGGTAGCGAGGCGGCACGATTATTTCTGATAACTAGGAAACACACAAATGGTAAGCCAGGATTGAAGCAAAGGAATTGGCCTGCCAGCACCGAGTGCAGCTTACACGAACCACTTGGTGCCACTTTTGACCCTTCTATCCCAATTACCTAATTCCCTCGATTCAAATTTGTGGGCCGCTTCATTTGATGTCAAAATCGAAGGTCTGTTAGTATCTGATGAAGAACCCTCAGCTCGAAGGACGGAGTATGAACTTACCCCTTGTTTAAAACATTGCCAAGGTACAGATGGGGACTGTAATGCCATTACGTAGCACTGTACGTACATTGGACCTGTACCGCTCGGTGTCCTCCCAGCGCCGGCGGCTCTGCCCCACCGCCACCGCGAACTGGTCCGCCGGCACCAGCCCCGCCTCGTCCCAGAAGCAATGCGCCGCTGGAAAGACATACAAGGTTCGTGTAGACGATGCCGTCGTACCATGCCAAACTCCAAAGTCTCCAAACATGTAAGTGACAGCGGTAGCGGAGTGGCTCGACGCGGTACCGGTCGCCAAATAACCGTTCGGTTCGTACCATCACGCCACCGCGTCAGCGCTTTTGGGGCACAGATATATCAAAGTAGATGACTCAAGTATATTGTACTTCGCGTGCCAAAAGTAAGCCAAAAAGGAGAGCAATGATCTTCCTTTGACACAATTTCATTCAGTCTAATACTAAGTACTTAGATTAGATTTAACTTCCTAGAGACAGGACAAATTGCATAAGGCGGCGGCACCTACGAATCGGTTTTACTCGGACTGTAAATTTTCATCATTAAAAACCGCCGACCAGCTCTGCGACATATGGTTGCCACTCGTCGTTTGGTGTAAACCTTCTTAATTATGATCTTGTAGCCAATTATACCTGATATAGCCGTGTCCTTCTTCACCAAAGACCCCCCGCAGATCTGCTCGTACGTGGCCTCAGTTTTGCGGTAGACCGTGGTGTGCCAGCCGTATCTAGGGATCTTGTTTTTGTCGACGGGCACCTTCGTCGCCAGCGTGCCGTGGTGGAAGTTGAAGATGTAGTCGCGCAACTGTACAGAGTCAATAATTATAGAGGAAAATCCACTAGCGTTACGCGCGATCTTGGGCCGGCCAATAAGAGCACAGTGATCGCCGCGACGGTTTGGCGGAATCATCGAACGAAAATGACATTAGAACAGACTATAGCTTTTGCGTTCACCTTTGACGCATGCCCGTGCAACCACCAACCACAGCGCATGCCGCCATCGCGTCTTCATTGAGGACGGATCTAGTTTCACGGTGATTGCACGGGCATGCGTCAGAGGAAGACGCAAGGTGAACGTGAAAGCGCACTGGTGTGGACATAGCTTATTGGACAACTGCTCGCTGGGGTAATATGTAATACATATGTAGACAAAATCATGACTATTTCACGCTTCTTATCCATTTCTGGCACACTATGTAACATTTCCAAATAACGACAGTTAGGTGTAGGTACCTAATATGTAATAATATGTATATTATTGACTGTTTCGTTAGGCGGTCTTCAGCAAAGTAATATAAAATAATTTCGAGATAGTTTTGTATTACTCAGAATTTAACGCGAGCGAAACCGCGGGCAAAAGCTAGTTAACAAATATTAATAAATTATAATTACAGACCACACTCTTATTCATCATTTGGATGAGTCAACCTTAAAGCGACTAGGAAGTAGGTATGTGCAGTCAAGGAAATTGATACCTGTGCCACTTTTCATAGTTAGTTTCATGTTGCTTTGATTAGTAGAAAGTATGGTATGTCACAGTGACATTTCTTGTGAAAACCTGTCATTTGTGTGTTTCTTTGACTGTACGGGTCAGTTAGCGAAGGCCCCTACATTGGAAGAATGAGCGAGCTGTCCTGAAGAGTCACCTGTTTTTGGGCTTCCGTAAGTTGCGGCGTGGCGACTCCGCCTTGAGTGCCCTGGC
Source organism: Adoxophyes honmai (assembly GCA_005406045.1). Classification (NCBI taxonomy): domain Eukaryota; kingdom Metazoa; phylum Arthropoda; class Insecta; order Lepidoptera; family Tortricidae; genus Adoxophyes; species Adoxophyes honmai. Next base: position 11,082 of record BHDV01071284.1, read on the forward strand.
CCGACATCTGTGCGTGCGCAGCTTGAATTGCACCTGAAATGCGTCATGTCGTCATAGGGTCTTCCCACATTAGTCGACACCTTTTCGGCAAAACGCGGACGGAAAAGCTTTACATCAACGCAATAAGAGCGAGCAAGACGTCAATCGGCTCGTTTCGTGTGGGCTGAGGGTAGCCGAGCCGAATGACGCCTTGTACGTTCTTATTGCGTTGACATAAAGCTTTTTTCGCCCGCGTTTTGCCGAAAAGGCGTCGACTAATATGGTGAAACCCATATGCGTCATTCTTCGATAACATAGGCTTAACACAGCAACACGCGCGAGACTTTCGCGCTCGGGATAGACAAACCGTCACTTTCTAACGTCTCTAGTTAGACTGTGACAGGTATAGTCTATCTCGCGCGTGTCTACTCGCTTATCGTGCTAAGTCGGCGAGAGACCCTCGCGCTGGCAGCTTCCTCGTTCAAAGGCTATAGATAGCCATACAACGTGAAAATTCTATCTGATAGAGATAGGAACCTTACCTACCCATTAGAAATGTAGACAGATTGTTCTAATTTTAGTTTAAGTAGTTTACGGACTATTGTATTGGTAAGTAGAATGGTTAACATAAATATTTGTAACCTTCCTTGTAAATAATTTTATTCTTAAGCATTCAAGGCGGGCGACATATGTAGAAAGGCCAATCGGTTGATTTCCTAAAATAGAAAAAAAAAAGTAGCTTGGACCCTCCTTTCAAACGTTTAAAAACTATTTTTTTTGCGCTCTCATTTTTTCTTTTGTTTTTTTTTTCCTCTTCTGTTTGTGTCATGATTTCTATCCATTCCCATTCCCCCAAAATAAGTTAAATTATTTTAATTATATGGTACTACCGCTGCTCTAAGGTCAACCCGTGATAGAGCGAAAAGTTGTGAGATATGCTACGTTCACATACATCCTACGATATACGATGCCAAATTCGATAATATAGCAAGACTAGACGATCACTATGAGATAAATATTGAAGGATGACAATATTTATTGAACGTCTAGCCTTCGCCTTAGGAACAAGACGGTTGTAAAGCTCGACTAGCCTAAACCGCGTGCCGACGAATTTACGTTTACAGAGTTAATATTAATAACATTTGTGTTTTGCATACTGAATATTTTTTTATTTATTTACCAACCACTTACAAAACGTATGTCCGTGTTTAAAGACACTAACTATAAGAAATAATTAAAATAAATAAAAAAGATCGATGAATTAATTATTAATTGCAACCAATTACGTACAAAATTTTGGAAACAGATAAACTTGATATTCAAAATATTTTTTGTGGTTTTATTGATACATTCTTTGGATTTATGACAGTCGAAATTGGCATTATGAAGACAAAAGCTTTTGTAATATTGAGTTATGTAAAATTATGTCTTTTATGTTATGGAAGTTTCGATGATTAGAAGCATGAAAAAATCGCTAATTTCATAGGATCTATCCTTACTAAGAAATTGTCCATTTTACATATTACAAAAGTCAATAGCTAGTACAAAAGATTTTGTCTTCATAAATAGTGGGTACTTAGTGCAAGGAAAAATAATCAAAAAATCACAGGTAAAATTGCAAGTACTTACTCAAAGCTATCAAAAAGACCCAGGCAGTCCTCATGTTGGTGCAAATCCGAGATTTCCCGCTATACTGACAATAATTTACATTATTTGCAAACTTTTTCCTCTTGGGCACCGGTTCGTCTTGCGGTGATCGAACTATGAAATATCCTTGAAGACAGCCGCGAATGTATCTTTATACTATGGGTACTTATACAGTTATTAAACCAGAATACTTGTCTTAAACTGACTTGTTTCTGCGTGGTATAGTATAAAAGAAGGGAATGATCAACGACAACAAGCTTGGCATCACATCACTCTAATCTAATATAAGTAAGTAAGTTTGTGTAACAATCTTGAAACTGAGTGGTGCGACGTAAATTTCATTTATTGCGAAAGCTTCATAGTGCTGCCAAACTTTATTGGCTCTTTATTGCACATGAAACAAGTTACCCGTGTGGTGCCGGATTAGAATAGCACCTCCCCCTTTCTACCCGTGGGTGTCGTAAGAGTTGACTATGGGAAAGGGTTAGTGTATTGTGGGCGATGGGCTGGCAACCTGTCACTGTTATATCACGTTTAACCATCTTTTTGCCCTGGAATAGCTAAGCGTGGCACTGGATTTTTGAATTCACGTGTTCTGCCTACCCCTCTTGGGAATACAGGCGTGAGAGTATGTATGTATGTATGTAAACAAGTTACAGGATAACAGCTTTCTTTCATTAGTCATGGCTCAGAATTGTAAGACTAGCTCTGTAGCGCCCTAACGCCACCTTCTGTCGAATAGCTGAATTACTTACTACTAACGTCCATGGAATACCCAACTATCAATAACAGCCCTACATCTCGCTAACGAAGTTTCGACGTTCGGTTCCATAAATAGAACTTCCACCTTTCTGTGGACTTCGGTCCCCAGGCATAACATCTGCCTGGAGTGAGATCTCTCTATTGGAGTGTTTCCCAAAGCTCTTTGTAGCCCACTTAATGATTTTAAAGCCAAGCTTTTCATTTTTACACACACATACATCACGCCTGTTTTCTTAAATGTATCTCATGTTCTCCTCTACATTATAAAAGGATCCCCTGTGCAAAATTTCAAGTTTCTGGTTGTAATAGTTAGTCCCTACGTTGTATATTATATCATTCAGTCAATCAGTCATTTAGCTTTTCCTTTTATAATAGGTAAGGACATACGGATGGGTAATACTTAATCTGCGAAATCAATCTTTGATTACAAACATACATACATCACACCTGCATTCCCAAATGGGATAGGCAGAGCACACGAAACGCTACACAAACGAATCCATGACTGTTTCACGTTTCACTAGCTGTACGACCGAGCTTTACTCGGATTATTCAGTAAGTAAGAAATTATATCCCGGTTTTTTTTTTCTCTGAAAATCACGTTTTCCCGGGAAAATCACTTACCTATGTAGATGAACTTAAAACTCTAATCCTTGTCTATATAAAAATTTTCATGAAAATCGTTAGAGCCATTTCCAAAATAGCTGGTATATAGAAATAAATATACATATAATACATATATACAAGAATAGCTCGTTTAAAGGTATAGGACAGGATAGGATAAATAGATATTACGAAATTATTTTATTATCGAATGACTATATAGTTTTCCTAAAAATAATTATCTGTTGTAGTTA